>JAAMXY010002606.1:0-15885 GCA_019677205.1 Pinguiococcus pyrenoidosus
GCTCCACAAAAGTATCCAACTTTTCGCTTTGCACAAGATCCAGACGCTCAGCTGCAATCCACACAGCACGGGCGATGCAAGCACCGCCTGCTGATGTCGATCCTCGAATCCGCCGCTCTTCAGCAAAGGTCTCGGCCATTTCTGCGTCAACCAGCGTCTCTCCAGATATCCAAAGCCCTCCAATCGTCCTGGGCTACAAGAGAAAGGCTTCGGGGACCGCTGAGGTCCCTTCCGAAGTCCTTGGAGCACGCACCTTGCGTAGTACTTCATGTGCGCGGACGGCGCAGGCGTCCGCTTGGACGCCATGGCGTCGCTACCTGCTCTTTAGCACCTTCTATGCAAGCCAGCTGATTTGAGGACCTGCTTGTAGTTGTTCAGGAAGTAAAGAGCGACAATTAGCAACTACAGACCCAAATCTCAGCAAAATTAAGGGAGAAAAGAAACTACGCACTATGATACTGGAGCCACCAGCGCATTCAGAAGCTGTACCTCCTGCTTTTAGGCCTTCATACAGCAGAAGGTAGCTATAAGAAGCGGCAGGCAAGAGGTTGTGGCTGAGGAGAGCGCTCTTTGCGCCGCAATCGGCGCTTTTGTCTCTGCGGAAAATCTCAAAATGCGGAAAAGGCGTTTCGTTTCTCCTCAGTAGCGTGCACATTATCGAAGCTGAGATCGACTCTGGACGACGCGAACTGACGCTTGAATCCCGCGGAGAGGTTCAAAGTTTTGAATGGTTTCAAAATGCCGGATGATGTCGTAAATGAAACCGTTCCACTGCCGTTGCGGCCTCCGGATTTCAGAAAGTCCGCCCCGGCGCGTAGCACAGCTGGCTTCCCATGCGATGCAAACAACAAAAAGTCCCCGTTCTCTTGTCAGCCCAAGGGTAGAAATATGTTTCTCTAATTCGTCTGCTAGGATTGGTAATTTAGTTGACTAAAACCTCAAAAAGAAGTCAAGGCAAATTCAATATTATAATATTATCTCTAGTCATAAATAAACAATACCTTGTAACGATAAGAGGTCGATCGCCATGAGAGAACGCATCGATACTTGCACCCTTGGAGGGCTTCATCACCGCTCTCTTTTTTCGACGATGCAAACCACGCGCGTCTGCGGATCAGGCGCGCGGACGCTCAGGACCACTCAATCGGGACTCTTGTCGTCCCACGTTTTTTTCGATGGCGGAGTGTCTCACCTCTCCGGAGGGCAGTTTCCTCGGCAGCCTGAAGCGGCCTCGAAATGACGCGCTCCACTCTCCGGTACGAGGCTGTGAGAGAATCGCGAGGAATTCGCGCGCTTTGCGCGCCACACGTGCGCTCGCTTGACTCATCTCCTGTCTTTTGTCTGCCTATTCAACAGCATATGATGGGCTCCCCGCTGGCGTCGCGGTGCGGCTTCGGCGAGAGCACGCCCATGCAGATGGAGGAGGCGCGCAGATCGACGAAGAGAGCGCGCGTCGCGGGGGCTTTCGCGGCGGAGGGGCAGCTGGAGGCCATCCACGCACACCACGAAGCGGAGAAGCGTGAAATCCAGAATCGCGCGCAGGTTCAGCTCACGGCCATGGAGGAGCAGCGCGCGGCGCTGAGCCGAGGCCTAGAGGAGATCAAAGAGGAGAATCGCATTCTGAAGCGCGCCGTCCAGGTCCTGAACGGGAAGCAGCGCGAAGCGGAGCGCAAGGGGCGGGAGCTAGAGCAGTCGCTGCACCAAGCGGCCGACTACGTCCGAAAGCTAGAGCAGTCAAACTACGCGCTTCGCGTGCATCTACAGGCGGCGTCGTCGAATGCCCTCCCCTCCATGCCGCCGGATGTATATTAAAGTCTCCCCCCTTCCCCTTTCATGTCCCGAGCCAGGAAGCAGCCTTTTGATGCATGCGGTGAAAAGCTAGTGTGAGACGTTGGACCTAGACCAAAGTGTGGATAGGACATACACGCCACTTCCGTTCGTTCCTTTCGCTGCGCTTCGAAGCCTCCATGCCTCGAAGCCTCCATGCCTCGAAGCCTCCAAGCCGCTAAGCTACTCAGCTTCTGGGCGCCGTTGTCCCATCGACGCTTTGCAGCTCCTCCCGTAGCTTGCTTATCTTCCCCTCCAGCGACAAAATGTGATCTTCCTGCATGCGGATCTTCTCCTCCAGCTGCATCTCGTCTTCCTCTCCCTTCATCCCTCGTGAGCTGGCATCGGAGGCCGGCATATTGTCCGCGGCGGGGTCCAGGCCAACCGCCTTGGGGTCCATGCCTCGCTGGACGACCTCTTTGAGGAGCTTGCGCCGCTGGATGAGCATCTCGTTCGACTCGCGGCGCAAATGGTTGAGCTCCTTCGTGAGGACCGCTCCTTCTCGCATCAGCTTGGAGTGGTCTCGGCCCTGCACCTCGACGTCCTTGGAAATGTTGCGCTTCAAGGCGTCGACGTTCCGCTCCAGGAACTCCCTCTGCTTGTTGTACACGCGCTGCACGTCCGCGGTGGTGTCCAGCGTAGCATCAGCCGCGTCGAGGTCCGCCGAGACTTTCTCGGCCAGCACGTACTTGTGGTACAAACCGGTGACCGCAATCTTCAGCCGTCGGTGATCTCCCAAGGAGGTCTTGCAGACGTGCAGGTCGCTGCTGAAGCTCTGGATGTATGCCTTGGTGCCCTGCAGTCGCTGCCGCTGGTGGTGAATCTCGCGCTGCATGCCGTCCATCTTCAGTCGGAGCTCTCCGATCATCAGGTCCAAGGCGGCGTTGGACTTGTAGTACTGCTCTAGCTCGAGGTCCATCTCCTCAATCTGCGTCCGCATGGCGGCGATCTCGTTCTCGCGCGGCTCTATCTGCCGCCGCAGCTCCCGGATCTTGTAGTCCAGCACGAACTTGAACTTCTCTAGCTCCTGGTTCTTCTTCTTCAAGTCGTAGATCCGCTTCTCCTTGTCGTGGATAGTGTCCTCGCGCTCGCGGATCTCCTTCCGGTGGCCCTGAATATCCTTCTCGAGGCCTCGAATGGTCTCCAGCAGCTCCTTCTCCTTCTCCCGAAGGTTCCTGATCTCCTCCTTCTGGTCTTCGACTTCCTTCTTCAGGTGGAGGAACTTCTTCCGCATCACGTTGTTCTCACCCTTCAGCTTAGCGTTCGCTTCGCGCTCGGTCTTGAGTCGCTGATCGTACCGATGCTTCATCGTCTGGATCTCCATTTCCGCGTCGTGCTCAAAGGCCGCCTGGACCCTCTTGAATCGCACGACGACCTCCTTCTTTTCCTCTGCCAAGTTCCGCTGCGCCTCCTGCTCGGCCTCCACCCTCTTGTTGTGCTCTTCGGCAACCCTTTGGCTCGCGAGGCTGTGCCGCTCCAGCAATTCCTTGTTCTCAATGTCCCACAGCCGATTCTGCTCCTCTCGGTCGGCAACGAGCTGGTTGTATCTCTGGATCTCGGCGTCCACCTTCGCTTGGTACTGCGCCTCGAGGTCTTCGCACTCCTGGGCCTGCTGCCTCTCGATCTCCGTGATCTGCTCTTCGTAGCTCTTCTCCTTCTCCTCCTTCTCCGCAAGCAGGTGCTCGTATCGCCGTCGGTTGGACTCCAGCTCGGCGCCAAACTTGTCCCGGACTTCTTGAATTTTTTCCTTGTAAGTCATCTCTTTCACGCGCAGCTGGTACTCGTTGTTCAGCTTCAGCTCTTCCACACGCTTGTGCAGCTCTTCAATCCGGAGCGACTGCTTGTTGACGTCCGTCTTGGTCACCAGGATCTCCTCCGTGAAGTCACCCGCGACTTCGGCCACCTCTCTCACCCGCAGCTTGTCCTGAGAGTCGACCACGGAGACGTCGTGGACGAAGAAGCTCCCGTCCGCGGCCCCGGTGAAGAGGAGGTTCTCGTCGTGGCTGAGGCACATGCACTGAATCGGTGCGCCGTGGCACACGTACGACGCAAACTCGACGCCGTCCAGCATCGATCCCGCTGCCTCCGTGCCGCCTTTCTCGTCCCCTCCCGCGGTGCCCATCGACGTATCGACCTTTGGAAGCAGCGCCGATCTTAGCTGGCCCGGCTCCCCGTCGGGAGAGGCCGTCCCAGCGAGAAGCAGGCGGTTGTGTCGACACAGCACCAGCGCCCCGAGCGTGTCGCCCACGCCAATGCTAGATCTAACACGGAGGTTCTGCAGATCGAACTCGTTGATCTTATGGTCGTTGTCGTACATGACGCAGCGTGAGAAGTTCGATGCCACCGCTCCCGCTTCGATGGCCGCCCGCGGGATGGAGATCTCCTGCTTCGTGACTTTGTCCACATCAATGCTCCAGAGGAACACGGCGCCGTCAAAGCCGTAGGTCACGAGATGCTTGTCACCTTGTCGCCACTCGATCCCTTGCACTTTCGAGTTGTGGCCCCGGAGAGTGTGCAGCTGCTCGGCGGTGTAAGTGTGGTAGATGAGCACCGTGGCGCTGGTCGCGATGGCGAAGTACTGGCCGCCATTGCTGAACTTCACCACGCGGCACTTCTTGATCCCGAAGTGCTTCACGATGCGGATGTCGTCCGTGAGAAGGGCCATCAGCCGCACCTTCTCGAGGAAGGCGACCAGCATGTAGAGGCCGTTGGGATGCAGGCTCAGGGCCGTGGCGCCTTCGTCGAAGGTCTTGCAGTATTCGATGCTCCGTTCCTGGTAGTTCCACACCCTGACGCGACGATCCACTCCGCAGGTGGCGACCAGTGGCTTCCACACGCAGGTGTCGATGCCCGTGATAGCCGCGGAGGGCTTGTCGACCAGCGGCGGACCGTCTTCGGTTGGCATGCTGGGTCCGTGCAGCGGGCCAAGCAGATGCTCGAACTTCACGCCCTCCTCCTCCTTCGAGAGCAGGTCCGAGGCGCCGAGGCTGAAGCGGTAGATCTGCTGGTTCTCCGTGCCAACGCAGAGCAGGTCTTCGCTGGGGCTCAGCGCCATCCGCATGATTGCACTGTCATCGCCCACGACGGAGAACTCGTGCGAGCGCTTGAACGGCTCCCGCGAGTCGTCGGCCGCCTCGAACAGGTAAACGTTTCCCCCGTCAGTTCCGCACAGAAATCCTTTGCTGTACTGCAGAATGCTCGTGATGGTGCGGTTCTCGAACGGAGACGTGGGCAGCACGCCGCGGAACTCCATGGAATGCGTATCCACGAGCAAGAGCTCGCCTTGGTCTGTCCCAAGCACGAGCCGGTGCTCCGGCAACCAGCACTGCACCATGTAGCGCTGCGGCTCGCGCTTGACGTTGACATTGACAGGACGCAGCTGGCCTTCCACGATGCGGTAGAAGTGGAGCAACGCATTGCCACTGACGCACACGAAGTTGGGGTCGTCGGGGCAGATCTCGGCGTTGTACACCTCGGGGCCGGTCGCAGTGCTCACTCTCGTGGAGCAAACGACTTTGGGCGTCTTCTCGATGTTCCAGAGCGACATCGTGTAGCTGGGCGCACCAGTCTGCGTGAGGCAGAAGCGACTATCCGCTGTGTAGTCTGTGGACACGACCGTCTCATTGTCCAAATTGAGCACTTTGCGCCGCTTGAGCGCCTGCGAGTCGAACAAGCTCACTCCGCCGGCATCTCCAATGCACATGGACTTCTTGTTGGCGCTGACGTCCAGCGCGACAATCGGCGACGCATTGCTTTGCACCAAATTCTGCTCCTTCGTCTCCAGGTTGTACACGACGCACACGACGCCACACACGAAGGCCAGGCGCTCTTCGTCCAAGAACTGCAGGCCGCCGGGGACATGTGGGGAAAACCCGAAGCACTGCGCGCGACTGAGCGCGGGGCCACTCATCCTGGCGCGTGGCTGCGCAGGCGCTCTGGAGAAATGGCGGGAAAAGTGGGAAGCAAAAACGGCCCAGCAACGATCTTGGTTCTGACCAGGATCGGTGCGGTATAGCACCCTTGCGGGACTCTAACGAAACTGACATGCCACATGGCCAATCAAAGAAAATTCAAAATATTTGAATAGTTTTAGCTAAAATGATGGTTTATTCATTAGCTTTTTCAAGTATTAACTTTACACTATAATATATTTTTTGAAATGTTTTGGTGTCGCAGGCTTCGTTTTCCCGCCAGTTTCCCGCGCTTTAGCCTCGCTCGCCTTGTCGACTCCGTCGGTGTTTTGGCGCTCTTGAGGATCCCTGCCTCTCAGAGCCTTCTCCCCCAAAGTCTCCGCACAATGCAGAAGGCGGATAACACGGCGAAGGCCGTGCTGAGTGCGCAATCCGCCGCAGAGCTCACGCGCCAGCTGGACGCGGACAAGATTGGCGCCCTCTCAGCGCGGGTGGAGACGCTCTTGCGGCAGAATGACCATTTCCGGCAGCAGCTGGAGAAGTCCGAGTCGCAGACGCACGAGTTTGTGACGTACTTCCAGCGAGAGATGGAGATCAAGGATGAGATCATCGTGCAGCTGAACGCGGAGTTTGAGCGCACCAAGCTCACGCTGGAGAAGGAGCTGCAGACCGAGCGCTCCGAGCGCGACGCAGAAAGGAAGCGACTGCTGTCTGAGAAGCACTCGTCGGAGTCGTCGCTGACCTTAAAGCTCAAAGAGGCGGAAGAGGAGTTGGCTCAGGTGCAGTGGCAGCTCAGATGACGGCCTGCGTTGCGAAGGCAATCCATAGTGTAGTACCCAGAGGCTGACGCTTTGGGGAAACGTGCTGAAATGCAGGTGGAGGCTTTCCGAGATACGAAGAATGCAATGACGAAGACGATCGCGGACTTGAACGCGATGATGGCGGCGATGGAGAAGGTCCACGCGGACGATATGCTGCGGCAGGAGCGAAAGTTCCTTGCGGACAAGGCGAAGGAGCAACGGCAGCTGAGGGACCGGAGGGACGAGATCGTGCAGGAGGCAAGGGCGGAGGCACAGGCGACTTTGGATGCCGACACGAGGCGAATTGTGTACGGTAGGAACGCCTCAGCTCGTCTCCACGTCAAAGCACCGCAAACCTCATCTGTCCCCTACCCCCTTCCATCTTAAATCTTCTACCAGACAATCGAAGAATGGCCGAGGAGCTCAAGTTTCAGCAACAGATCTCCGCGGAGCTTGAGTCCGAGAAGGAGCGCCTTGATGCGCAGAACAAGGAGCTCATGCGGGATGTGGAGATGCTGAAGGACGCCGAGCGAATCGCGGCAGAGCAAGCTGTGCAGAGGACCACCGAGATCAACAAGCTGACAGCGGAAGCTGCAAACTTGAGCGAAAAGCTGGAAAGCTCGCAGACCAAGGCGAAGGAGGATCTCGAGAAGAAGGCGGAGGAGACGAAGCGGCGGCTCGAGGAGCATCGGATTGATGGCGTGGGCCTCCGGAAGCTCCTGAAGCTCAAGAACAAGGAGCTTCGGCACATCCGCAAGCTGGCGCAGACCATTCTCGAGCAGCGCACGGAGACGGAGCAGTTCCTGTTGGACTCCATGGAAGAAGTAAAGCGCAAGAAGAGAACGGAGGCGATGGAAGAAGCCATCCAGCAGAAAAAGGACTATCATGAGAAGCTTCGCCTCGCCCTCGGTGGCCGGGGCCAATTCCCGCCGATCAAGCCGCCGCAGGAGCTTCAGGCCCTTGAGGCAGGCGTGGTCGATCTGCAGGAATCGAAGTTGCCCGCGAGCTTCTCAGACAAGGTCAAGCTTGAGGACCTGACGTGGGAGGACAAGGAGAGGGTGCTTCGCCTTCTCTTTGCCAAGATCAACGCCGTGGACGCCCAGGGGATCCAGTCCTTACCCGAGCATCCATTGACCATCTCGGAATCCGTCCCGCCTCAAACGCTATCGGTGGCTTCACAAGGGCAAGTTGTGTAGCAGGCGATGGGTATCACTGGTTTCTGCGTCGCAATTGCCGTGGCTGCCGGAACCCGATTGCGTAGCAGTCGGTGAGGCTTGCAAGTTTATCCTTAGCGTCATCATCAGCGTCATCAACATCATGAGAGAAAATGTATCATGTCGTGTCTTGTGTTGCGGACGATGAGATTCGTCCAGAAGAAGAATCAACTCGTCTTGATGCTTCTGCTTGCTCGTAGCTCTCAGAGCGTGGCGCCCCGCAGCTCGACCAGCGCTGCATTGGCGCAAGCACAACCTTCTGGTCGCTTTCCTGTAGTGCCTTGCGTCGCCTCAAGGGCCGAGGGTGGCGGTGCTTGACCACAAGTCGAAAGCCGCGCCGGACGCGCGCTGCAGGCATAACTTGGGATCCATGGTGGCGCGCTTTGTGCCGCAGCGAAGCACCGTGTGAAGCCTTGATAGTTCTCGCAACCGTGATGGGGGAAACAAGTCCCTGACTGTCGCTCCGTCAAGCTTCTTCAGCTATCCAGCATCGAAGAGTCGTCCACCCCGATCGGCAAGTAGTACGTCAACGTGCCGACGGATCGAGGCGCCAGGAACACATGGATGATAAAGGTGTATCCCTCCACGAAGCAAGCAATGGCGCACTCGCACGAGAGCGCGTAGAACGCCAAGACAGACGCAAGCTTTTTGCCGTCCACCCGCACCGTCACCTCGTTGTCGATCGCCGCGTCCTCGTCCATGCCGTCAAAGCGCGGCGTGAGATTCGGGAAGAACGTCTTCACGGTGACTTCTCCGGACTGGACGCGCAGCGTCATGTTGCCGGCCATGCTGCTATCAATGTACAGGTACTTGTCGAAGACCTTGAGCCGATCCACAATGGTCCGCAGCTGGCGGGACTGCATGAGCTCCAGCTGGACGGTCGGTGATGGGACCTCGGGCGGCGCATACGCCTCAATCTCAGACGCCTTGAGCACTTTTACCGGAATATCGTGCGTCACATCGACTTCTAAGGCCCGCGTCTCCAGGCACAGACACGGCTGTCCACCGCGCTTCGTGAGCTTCAGCTGGCAAAGCGGCGCTGTGCGTCCGCTGCGCAGCGCGCGGCCCAAGTTGGCCAGTCCGGCCTCCAAAAGAATGCAGTTTTCGCTCTGCGACTCGATACGATACTCGGAGAAGAGCACGTCCTGCTGCAGCTCCGCGAAGACCTGTGCGTCTTCGCTTTTGTTGGTCGGCAGCGCGAGCTTTAGGCCCTCTTCGGACAAGTGGAGGAGCACAGTGGGCGTGGTGCCACCTCCGGCCTTCTCCAGCGCCTGTATCACGCCCTCCGCAACCATGAGCTTCTCCTGGTAGAGCACGGCCTTGAAGCGCATTTCGGAGCGTGAGTGGCGGCGCTTTTGCGCAGGTGTGGAATTGGCGGGAAAATTGAATCAAAAGAAATAAAATTTCAAAATATTATATGAATAAGATCCAAGTTGAGCTCTTTTTATTATTGCATCAACGTATCTACAGATCGATCGGTGTTTTTCCCGCCAAGAAGGTTGAATGCTTGCGACGTCTGCACAAGCTGCTCTACAGCTCGGATCCTTGGCCACCATCTCACACTGTAGAGCAGGCAGGCCGCGTGATTGCTGCTGCGCTTGGAAACGAACGACCGAAGCAAAAGCAAGGCACATCTTCGTCTCGTCACGTCGCTCGGCACCTCTCGGCGGATCAAGCGCTGCGCCATCACAAGACTCCCTTCCTCAGTGACAACGCAAGATGCATCAGATGAGATGTGCGCGCAAAGCACCACCTTGAGCACATTCTCAGCTGGGCTAAAAGGGTTCCAATCCAGACGCTTCGCCACGATCTTTCGCCTTTCGAATTGCGCTGGCACATCTCACTTCGGCAGGTGTCCAGGATCTTTCTTCACTCCCGCTTGCTCTAGCTGATCGATCATCTCCTGACGCTTGGCCGCATGCTGCGCGGAGCACACCGCCCTGACAAGCAAAAGGAGACAAGCATGATGAGGCGGCGTCCCCGATAGACGTCTCGATGCGCGAAAGCCGCAACGAACCAGTTGACCGTGGACGCGCCCACGAAGCTAAGGACTGCCCAGTCGCAGGCAGTTGAGACCTGTCTATAAACGCGCAGCTTGTGTGCACCCTATACCAGAGGTGAATCTCCGAAGTCAGTCGCCGCAAGAGCCCTTCCGCGTAGATCTTTGGGCACGTCTAAGACTTGCCACTAGAAAGCCCACGGCGATGCCCGTGAGCATGGAGGTCCTCAGGCACGGGACTCGCCGGAACGTGTCAAGACTGATCTCTGGCATCGTCCATTGGCCTTTGGAAGGACTGGAGTCCTCCTTATCCTCGCTGGACATCGCGGCGTTTGCGACGGTGAAGAGAGTGATGTGGTCTGCGCGCAGAGCAGAAGGTCAGCTGATCTACCGATTCTTATGATGATTGTTCACGGCAGAGTCGGGAGCTTTGCAGTTCTGGAGTTCTGGAGTTCTGGAGTTTCGGAGTTCTATAAGATGCCAAAATAAGGCGATGAGGAAGGAACGGAAACTACGTAAGAGAAGGGTATGGTTGGTCTCGTAGGCGTGGTGCTCGCGTCTAGGCGAGATCTCATTGTTCGAGCTTCAACGCACTGACGCACGCAAACCTATCGGGATCACCATAAAACACGGATCATAAAGCTACAATAACTCATACCGTATACTACAGGTGGCACTTATCACGTCGTCATGGAGTTTCTATCATCCAATCATCACTGGGTATTTCCCGGCACGCTACAGTTCTTCTCCTTTTGACCACCTGCGTCTTGGAATTTCGCGTCAGCCAATCAAGTTTGGATCCTGTCAAGGCCTCGTCCAATCAAGCTCCCATTACATTAATTTTAGCCAATCCCTTCCACGAATCGTGATTTTGGACTTCTAGAACTCGAGAGAGGTCCGTGGAGGATCCGCTAAAATGTTCTTGAGCCTCTGGACGCCAGCGCGCAGTCTACAGGCGCCGAACCTGGCTGTTCCAATAGCACGATCTTCTCACGCCTCTGCAGGAGCCTCTGCCAGAGGCCACGACTTACTGGCGGCTCCAGCATGGCATCAGACATCTCCTCCACCGACGGCGGCCCCCTTCGATGTCCTCTAGCTTTGACATCCACGATGGCATTCGCATTCCGACTCCCGACGCCGACGGCAGCTCTGCAAGCGTCCAGATCCCTCTGGCTTATGCAGTGGAGAGCGGCACCGACCAGGTCTGGGGTATCCGGGACGACGAGAACGACGTGGCCGTCATCGATGTCCTCTACGGGAGGCGGACCGACGGCACGATCACCGAGGCCGAGATGAGCGAGCTCCGAGCGCGACTTGAGCGCCGTGAAAGCCGAGAGAAGGAGCGTCGTCTCCGACGCATCGCTCGTCAATTCCTCATCACCGAAGCCTTGCGCAAGGTCGACGAGGCGGAGAGTGTGGCTCTGCTGTTCCTTCTGGATGCCACGGGCAGCATGGGCACGTACATCGACGGTACCAAGGCCGCGATCCGAGATATCGTAGAGGACGTGAAGAAGACCCACAGCAAAGGCGAGATGTACGTCGGCATTGTCTGCTACAGGGATTTCGGCGACGGCTCCAGCAGATTCCAAATGCTCAACTTCGTGCACAGAGACCACCTGGACCAGTTCGAGACCTTCCTCTCGGGAGTGGTTGCCAAGGGCGGTGGAGACACCGCTGAAGACGTGTGCGGAGGCTTGAGCCACGCTGCGAAGGTGGACTGGAACGTTGCTGGGGAAAACGCCTCTCGTGTTCTGGTTCACATCGCGGACTCTCCCGGACATGGAGAGCGCTACCATGACGGTGTGAACGATGAGTATGCCAAGCGCCTTCCCAAGGGAGGCGATGCTGCCATCAACCCACTGCCACACCTGCAGAAGCTGCGCCGCCTCAACGTGGAATACGTCTTCGGTGAAGTCACCACCCGCACGCGCACGATGATCCGCGTCTTCAACCGGGACCTCGGCGGCATGCCCTACGTGAAGAACAAGGCCATCACCCCGGAAACCATGGGCTCTACCGTCACCTCCGAAATCCGGGACTCGATCATGAGATCCTCCAGCCGCGTTTCCTCGGCCTACATGGGAGGTGGGACCCTGACGAAGGCCAAGCCCCGATCCAAGGGCCCCGCCCTTGGGAGCATCGCCGAGACTCCTGCGCAGGCGTTCTCCGCCGAGGACCTAGTGCTGGAAGGAACTCCGCCCGCGGCGAATTGGTACCGCGTCCCCGAATGCCCGGTGACGATCCTGTCGTCCAACAAGATTGGCAGGCTGTCGGATCTTCGGAACCGGGACCTCGCAGGCTTCACCGAGTCCGCGGCTGATGACGGCGATGATGGGACCACCACGGTGATGCAGATTATGGATAAGCCGTTCTCGCAAGGGAGCTGCCGCTGGGCTTTCCTCGCGAGGCAGCGGGTCAAGAGGAACAAGAGCTTCTTGGACAGACTCCGCCGGGCCATTGTGCGCAAGGTTACCTTCCAGCCAAAGCTTATCAGCCACCGGGACTTCGTCGTCAAGCGTTTCAAGGGATCCAAGCATCACTTGAGTCAGTACCTGGCGCAGATCACCAGCTCCACCGTGGCGTCGTTCCTCGCCGAACGCTACAACCAGAGCGCGGTGCGCAAGAGCACGGACCTTCCGATCTATTTCTTGCAGTGCCACGTGGTGGCTGTCCACAGGCCGGGTGCCGTGGAACCCGAATACTTCACGGCGGAGAAGCTCCTTCCTAGCTCTGTTCCGTTCAGAAAGTATGCGAACAACGTTGGGCACGTACTGGACAGCCACGTAGACGAGACGCTGCTAAAGTTCATCAAATTCACTTATGACATCACCGATGGATACTTGATGGTTTCCGATCTGCAAGGGGTGCGCCTTGAGGACAAGTACGTCCTTACGGATCCCGTCATCCTTTGCCAGGACCTCTCTCGATTTGGCGACACCAACTTTGGCAGCTACGCCATGCTTCGTTTCCTGAAGACCATCAACGATTATCGCAAATGATTTCTGGGTACTCCCTGAAGACTTTGGATGAGTCGAGGCAATGCCGATGAGCACTTATCCTCAAGCAACCAGCAATGGCAAAGCCATGCACGCATGTAAATGTCTGCTTTTGAACCAAGGCTGTTAAGGCGTGCGACTGTATTGCTACTCGAAGCTCGATGAGCGGATTTCTCAAGCACTGTGACGCTGGCACCAAAATCGAAAGATACAAAGGGCCCTGCCTGCCTTCACAAAGGATTCAGCAGAGCATTTGGGCGGGCATCACTCTTGCCTCCTTGGCAAAAGCCAGGACGTTTCTTGTGAGTAGCCCACAGCCTTTTTGCGGTGCAGTTTGCGGCAATGGAAGCGGCGCCTACTTTTGGTTGGGGACATGGGGAAGGGTCGGACTGGTTTTTGGGTGTGCAGAGTGGAGAAGACTGCCGTTTTTGTAGGACACACCGGGTCTTGGTGGTGTTCTCTTGGTGCTCTACCTTCTATCTTCTCTGCGGCGTAGTTCTTCAAAGCGGCAATACTTGACTGCGAGCATGCTCACGATGTCGAGAAAAAAATGACTTGATTTTCGTCATCATCTTCATGGATAATGCATCATTAGTCGAGTTGAAGTCATCCGCTTGACCGGCACAAACATACACGACGGAGACACGAGGACAGCGCAGTCTATCCTTCACCGACGTTCACACGAGGCCTCTCTTCTCGCATCGGCTCCTCCCAAGACTACCATGTCGAGCAGCACCTTCGCACGCGAGTAGACAAGAAATCCCAGATGCCCTAGCGGCGAAGAATCTGCGAGATGTCGCGGATCGTCGAGTCCGACGCCTGGTTCGTGTGGCCCGTGTACCGCGATCCGACAGCGTTGATGGTGTCGTCGTTGATGCGGCCCCCTTCCGGTCCACCCTCGAAGCGCTTCTTGTACACGCCAGTGTAGCTATTGACATTCGTCAGGCGATCGTAAACTCCTCCGCCAGCGCCTCCGCCGCCACCGCCGCCGCCGCCGCCACCGCCGCCTCGACGGCCGCGGCTAGACTGACGGCCGATGTTGCTGCTCGGTCGGTCGTGGAGCTGCTTTGCCACTCGGGTGAGTGCTCGGCTGTCGCTGCTCTGGTCACGCACGATCCGGTCCGAGCTGAAGTCCCGCGGAATGCGCCTCCCGATGGACGACTCGCTGCGCGGCGCCATTCGAATGCCAGACTTGGCGACGGCCGGCTTCGCAAGGCTGCCCACGCCGACGGTGGCGTTGGTGTAGTCCACACCTTGCTTGACGCCACGGACGTCGGCGCCCGTTCGGTCCGCAAGCGACTCGAGCGTGATGGCGTGGTCGATGATGGTGGGGCCGCCGCGGGCATGAACGCCGGTGTAGGTGTTGCGATCGTCGTGGAAGCGGTTGTGCTCGGCCTGCGTGCCCGACCAGGTGGGCCCCTGCGAGGTGATGATGTTTCTGGCGACGATCTCGACATCCACGTGCAGCTTGTCGGCGATGCGGGGGAGCGCCTCTTCCTGGAAGGACTCGTAGTCGATGGTCTTGGCATAGTTGCCGCCTCGCTTGGCCTTCTGGAAGATCAGGTCAGCATCCGTAGGGGTGAGCTGGTTGCCTGGAGGATTCAGGACGGAGCATTTTTAGTCGGATTTGGTCGGATTTGGTCGGAATGGTGTCGGGCCGTGGTGCGCTGCCTTAGCTTCGTCCGCTTCAGCCTCACCGATGATCTTGCAGTCGCGAAGCAGCTTGAGGAAGCGCGCGCTGTCCATGTTGCTAGCTCCGCGCGCACAGAAGGTGTGGAAGAGCTTGCGAAGCTGCTGGCTCATGGCGGTGGAGAGCTCCATCTGCTTCTCTTCGTAGAGCTGAGCCTTGGACGCCTTCTCCGAGTACTCGTCCTCGTAGTCGCGGCGTCCCTCGGAGAAGTTGCGGGAGCCCACTCGGCTCACCGGCTTCTCCGAGTACGGCATCTGCTTCGAGAGGCTGCGCTGCACGCCTACGAGTCAAGCATCAAGCAGGCAGGCGAACATGAGTGATTGCGCACGCCCTGCATCTTCCGGGCATCGACCACTCTGCTTTCCGCGTCCATGTGCATACCTCGAACGTCCGCGTCGGAGCGATCCAGCAGAGAGTCCAGCGTCAGGTGGTTGCGGTCGATGGTGGTGTGGCCGCCCTGCGCGGCCGCGCCCGTGTAGGTGGTCTTGTCGTCATGGAAGCGGACTTGCTCGGTCATGGTGGCGTTGAGCACGGGGCCCCCGACGCTGATGATCTGCTCCACGATCTCCGGGTAGGGCACGCCCTTCTTGTCCGCGACGAGGTGCAGGCCGCGGCGGAAGGTCTCGAAGGCAATCTTGTTCTGGCCCCGCAGCTTGACGCGGGTGAAGATCAGGTCCACATCCGTCTTGGTCAGGCGCTTGGACAGCAGGCTGCAGTCGTTGCACAGCTTGTAGAAGTTCTTGCTGGTCAGGGCCGGCACGATCTCCTGACCCTGGCCCAGTGCAGCGAAGGCCACGAACACGTCCTCCAGCTGGCTTTCCACGTCCATGGCGAGGCTGCTACGGCGCCCGTGACTCATGCTGGCAAGGTGGAGAGGTCGAAGATTGCGAAGTCAGCGATGAGAGGGGCGGAGCAGGCGGCCTGGAGGCGTTGCAAGCTCGCTCGGCCGTTTCCGGGAACATTTGCTGTCGAGGGGGAAAAATCTTGATGTTCATGCATGATTGATGATATATGATATGTTGTATATCATCAAATAAATATTATAGAGATAATATAATATAATTACAGTCCGTGATATAATTGCTTCATTGGGAAAAGGAGAAAATACTGGGGCTCTCCTATATTATAGTGATAATTTATGATAAATTATTGAATGAATGTTTGTATAAATTGCCATACACTGTAATAATGAGAATACGCACAGCATATACCAATAACGCATGATCTATCCAACAGATTCTCCCCCAAAACGGTTTGAGCATAAGCCACGATATAGCTTGCATAATGTTTGCTTTCTCCGCATCTGATTCGTTCACATGTATCTCCTCCACTGATACCCTTGCCAAATCAAGCCTTCCTCACCAATTCTTCACGTCCCCTACAGCGCGTGTCATTCAAACCCCAGCGTCAGGATCGACGCCGGAAAGTCAAGATCACAAGACTCTCTT
>JAAMXY010002616.1:0-19783 GCA_019677205.1 Pinguiococcus pyrenoidosus
GGGATGCGGAGAAGGAGAAGGAGAAGGAAGAGGGCAAGGGCAGGGAAGAGGTCATGGAAGAGCAGATGGAAATGGGCGCAGCGAAGCAAGAAGACGAAGACGACAACGACGGCATTGACGACAATGACGGCGACAAGATGAAACTCGAGCAAAGATCCTCGCAACAGACTTTAATATCTGGCGACCAGGAGCGCAACGATGCCGGGGACGCTTCGGCGGACGTCGCACCTCCGCAACAGAGCAACGGCACGCCGAAGGATCAGCCTCCGGAGGCTCCAAGCATCTCTGCATACGAGCAAAAGGCCTCGGCTGACTCAGACTCCGGATCGGACATTGACTTTGAGAACCTTGTGTAGCTCTAAAGCTTCGACCAGCCAAGGTTGCAAGGAAGACCTCACGACACAAGTTCCTTTTGCGCTGCTTCTTGGTCTCCTTGTCGACCACGGTCTTTCGGACTTCGGTCTGGGCCAGGCCACCGATGATGCCCTTGCTAGGTAGAAGGGATCGGTCGGAAGTTCGGCCGAGAATCCCCTACGTTGCTCGCGTTCTCGGCGCTCACTGATCTAGAATCCCATGTCGTCGGCAGGCGAGTGGGCCGCCATCTGGATGGCTGCATTGGTCCCCGAGCTCTCGTCGTGGACCGGATTGAAGTTCGCCTTCTTCGCGCCGAAGACGAGTCCGTCCTCGACCACATTCCCCGTCCCTGCGTCCACGGTCACGATGCCCACGTCGAGGCCAAGGTCACGCAGCGCCGCGTAGGCCTCATCCACCGATGCCTGGAAGCGGCCGGCGTGGCGCAGGACCTCCTCTGCGCCTTCGTCCAAGATCTGTTCCCGCAGCAGAGGCGAGCCCCGAGCCGCCATGTTGCGCAAGGCCAGGCAGCCCTGCCGCTGCAGGTTCACCGCGTCCGGGTGCCTGCGCATCGCGTTGAGCATGCTCGGCACGCCGCCCGCGTGAACGAGCGCCTCGCTGTGGTCCGGGCGCCGCAAGCAGCCTGCGGCGAAGGTGCCCAACCCGTGCTCCTGCACCAGCGCATCGCCGAGGTGGGCGTCCATTGCTGCGAGCATGAGGAGGACGCAGTCGGTCGTCATGATGCGGTGCTTGACGTCGTCGTCCGCGGCGATGTTCCGAAAGACGCCGAGCCTGGATGATTGGACGGGTTGCCGAAGGGATGAATCTTCTGCGCAGCGTTCGAGGCTGCTTGGAGCTGCTTGGAGGCCACGTACCCACTTCTACAGAGACTGACATCCGCTCGTCGGGCCTTGAGAGCGCCGAGAACCTCGTCGATCATGCCGCTCTCCACGGTGGTCTTGACGGTCTCCACATTGGTGCAGAGCTGTTTGACGCAGGCGAAGAGCGCCGGCAAGACGGCCACCTCGCTGCCCTCGCCTTCGTCCCCTGATGCCTGCGGATCACTGACTTCCCGAAACTCACGACACCGCTTCACGAGCAGCTCCGCGGCGCCGAGCTTGTTGAGGTCCTTGGTGCGGTCGTGCGCGCCGCTGATCTTCGCCCCAAAGTCATCCGCCATGCAGATCGCTCGGAGCAGCAGCGCTGCTTCCTTCACCAGGACCGTTTTTTCCTGCTGCTCCAGCATCATGAGCGTGAGGCGGCCTCCGCCAGCGGCGAAGACGGTCGCCTTGTTCGCTTCGTTCCTCAGGCAGGCGCTGCGGAGGAGGCCCAGGCCCAGGCAAGACACTCGGATGGCTTCACAATCCGCCGCCTTTTGGACGACAGCCCTCGCACGCTGCGCCGTGAGGGCGTTCTTGGAGTTGTCGTGGTGCTTGAGCATCAAAAGCAGCGCTCTGAGGCTCGGCTCCAGCACCGCTTCGCTGGGCTGGCCGTCGCAAAGCACATTGAACAGCTTGACGACGCCGCCGGCGCTGTAGAAGGTCTCTCGGTTGTGTGCGCTGGACAGGAGAGCGACGAGGCGCTCCAGGCTGCCTGGGTCCTGAGCGCTCTGGACCTGTTCCGCGATTGCGGCGGTCTCCTCTCGCTGCCGCGCCAGTTCCACGTCGCCGCTGGTGTCTAAGTTACAGGTGTCTACGCCTTGCGCCTGCCGCACCACATCATGAGCACATGTATTATCCATCATGAGCACATCCAAGGAGAGCATGCGACCTCGTGCTTCTGGAAACGCAAAGCGTTGCTGCCTACCTGAAGCTCTGCGATGGTGTCTTTGATGGCGTCCTGTCGACTGGCCTCGAAGAGCTGCATGTTCTCCTCCACAAGCTCGTCGAAGTAGCTCTGCGCCACGCGCCTGGAGCCGCGACAAGCCACGTGCTCTGACATCGGGCCTTCGGCTGCAGTATGTTTTGTGTTTCTGGAGATTCTGGAGATTCTGGAGATTCTGGTGATTCTGGAGGTGCTTTTCGCGCCTTTTTCAGGCGGCGAGAGAGAGAGAGAGAGATCCACTTCTCCGTCTCCATTTGAAATCGATCGTCAGCTGATCAAGTTGGATCAGCTGAGATGAGCGAGAAGCGATGCCAACTTAGCGGTACTGTACCCAACCAAGGCTCTACTGTTATATACAAGGGATTACTGTTCTGGTGGTCCTTAACTGTACAGTACGGAACGTACTGTTGGTCCTCAACGTTACCCAACTTTCGAACTTTACTGTGCCGAGAATTAAAAAAAAAATCAGAAACTCTGACAAATCACCAATATCCTAGTTTTTCGAAATTTTCTATTAATAAAAATTTGGACTACAGGAAGGAGTTATTCGGATTTGAAATTTAAGAGTTGGGGGGAAAAGACGAAAAGACGAAAAGACGAAAAGACGAAAAGACGAAAAAGAGAAAGAGTTCAAAAGAGAAAAGATCCTCGAAACGTTCGCCACCTTGACCCTCACCTTCCCGCATACAAGGCTGCACGTCTGTGTTTATCGGGTCCATACGGCGTGTCAGTTACGCCGGTGCGGGCGGTTAGGGGTGACGGTTGTTGCTGCTCTGTTGTTTGCCGTTGAATGCAATGTACACAGACGGCTAGGAAAAAGAACGCGCCGATGGCATAGGGTCACCCGGAAGTGTTCCCGCAGTGACACGGCAGCTCGCACCTGTCGGGGGTGTCGGGTCCTCTCAGGATCCATAGAACCGAAAGTCAGCGAAGTTACGACGCCGGCGAGAAAGCGAAGGTGGGCCAACTGCGCGGTGGCCCGTGGTGGCGGTGGCCAATGTTCGTTAGCAGCGCGACTGGCCGTTGTGGATGCGACAGCAGTCGGAGGCAGCCGTTTCGCGCGCGATTTGATTTGCCAGTGGAGGCAAAAACGTCGCGAAGCTGTAACTTCAAGTGGGCTGGCCTACGCGCAAATATGGGAAATAGCTGTTGCAAGTACGCGCCAATAAATTTCGAACCTGGCGAGTCAGTTCCGTTCTCGCGTCGCGATTGGGCGGCGCGCAGGCGGTGGCATATCTAACGCCGGCCGTGACATCCGGAGTTTTTCTGTTAAAGCTATGTAGTCCTGTTCCATCTATCGTAAAAGGGTGGAGTCTCCCCGAAACTTGTCCCCTTCGTTGCCCCTTCCTTTGGAAGCTCAGCTGCAGAAGACGAACGAAAGCCCCGTCGCCGCAAGCTGCCTAAAGCAAACGTCGCCCGCCCGCCCGCGACGCCCTGCACCTCAATTCGCCCGCCGCAAAAGCACCATGGACGACGTCAAGGACAAGGAGGAAAAGCCGCTCGACGAGGAAACTCCGGAGGAGCCCGCGCAGGATGACAAGAAGGTGAGTCCCGCGTGGCGCCGCCGACCCGACGGACTTGAACCCCGGCGCCGGGCGCCTTGCTGCCCGGCGCCGCCGCCCGCGCAGCGCCCCAGCCCCCTTCGAGACGCCCTGGAACTAACGCGCGTCTGCCGGATCGCCTCTCCGCAGCAAGTGCGCCGCGCGCCCGGGCTGGAAGGGTGGCCCAAGTGCCGCGCGTGCGGAACCACTCTTCACCCGCGCCACAAGCGCTGCAGCAACTGCGGCGCAGAGAGGCCCTACGACCGCAAGCGCGTCATCGCCTCCATCTCGCGCGACCTGCGCCGCGCAGAGGAGAAGGCGCGCAACTGTGGCGTGGAGCTCCTCGCCATGATGCTCTACCAGCAGCAGCCCCAGCCTCAACCGGAGAAGGCCGACGGCGACAAGAAGGACGGAGAGGACGTCGCGCCCGTCAAGCCCAAGCAGCAGCGCTGGCAATTCCCCAAGTACGGCACCGTCGTGGGCGAGTTCCTGGCCGAGCAGATCCAAGACATCTACAAGCAGATGAACCAGCACTACCTGTCCTGGGAGAATCATTTTGAGAACACCAACATGCGGAAGCCGTCCGTGGCCGAGACCCGTGCCCACCTCAAGTCCTACTGGGATGTGCACAAGCCTCCCAGCACGTCCGGCACCGGCAAGCGCCGAAAGACCGACAAGTCCGGGGGCGCCATGGCGGGCCTCGGCATGGGACACGGCGTCGGCGGCTCGCTCGGTGGCCTCGCCCTGGGCGGCGGCGATCCCTCGCGCCCCTACGGAGACCTCAACATGACCCTGGGCGCCGGCATCCCCAACATCTTCGACAGCCATGGCGGACAGCCCGGCCTCGCGCTCGGCAACCAGTCCTTCATGTCCGGCGCCGGCGCCAGTGACATGTCACAGCTGCTGCGCTCCACCATGGGAGACTCCGGCAGCCTCAACCCCGCCGCCGCCGTGTCGCATGGCCAAGGCCAGGCCGACATGCGCGGCAAGCAGACCATGGGCGGCATGGGCGGCATCAACCCGATGCTCTTGCCCATCGGCGTGGGGGGGATGAGCAACCTGGGCGGCTCCATGGGCAGCATGGGCCTCACGGGAGACATGAATAGCGACTCGCAGACCGGCATTCTTGCACACCTCGTGAAGAATGGCGCACCACAGGCCCTGGGCATCCAGAACATGTATCCCAACCGAAAGATGTAACAATCAGACGTAGACTCAGATGCAATAGCAGATGAAGATGGAAAGATGATTTGCAGCCTTCGCCTACGGTGACGAAACCGACCTGGACTTCTCAGATGCGTACATCACGTGGCCATGCGGGCTGGCCGCGCCTTACATGGGGGGGGGCGGGATAGGTGGGACAGTGGGACAGTGGGCGGCACAGGGGGTGGATGTGAATTATTAGAGAGCTGGCTAGAGTTTAGTAAGATGACACGTAGGATAATCTTATCAGCCGATCACTCTGGTAATCAAGTTGCTTCGTTGACTACATGGCACCTCACTGCACTGCACTGGAATGGAATCGAATCGAATCGAGGCTGTCGTCCAATGCTCACGATCATGCACACCACACAGACACATAGCAGAGTTCAGCAAATCCACGTCGCCGACAAAGCAACGCCAGGTGGCCCGTCCGTGGACGCCGCTTCATTTCTCGTCGGCGCCCCTCTCCTTCTTGTCGTCTTCTGTGTCCGCTTTCGAGATGGGTGCCTGCTCAATGCGCATCGATAGCCTTTCCTTCGGTGCCCGGTCCTTGGCGAAGTCTTTCGATGCGTTGTCCTTCGACGCGTTGCCGCCCGTTGCGCCGTCCCTCGGCTTCTGCTCTTGACCATTCTCCTCCTCGCCGGCGGACAAAGGATGGCCGTGATGCTCTAGCCAGTCTGCCAAGCGCACGAAGTCGTCGCCCTCGTCGGCGAAGAACTTCTGCTGCACGTTTGCCGCGTTTGGTGTCTCCGTGTCCAGCGGATCCTCGAAGACGAAGCCCCAGTCCCCGAGGCGATCCTTCATCTGCGCAGCCTTCTCGGCCTCGTCCGCGTCGCTCGCCTTTGATGCGCGATACAAAGGGTTCTCCGAGGCTTGCAAGCTTGGGCGATTGATCAAACCATCCGCGTCCAAGTGCGGATGCGCTGCGTCCAAGTGCCCCAGCTGGTATTTCAGGACGACGCGGCTCAGAACCTTCTGTAGCTCTCTACGAGCGCATGATGGGAAGCAGGAGAAAGACGCAAGAAGCGGGTTAGCCATCTGCACTGCGAGCCAGAAAGCATGATCCTCATGATCCTCATCCTCATCAGCACAGGACGCACCTTCGTTCGAGAAGGAAGAGCGTGCTTGGGCTCTTCGTGTTGACCTGCTCCCGCCGCAGCTTCTCGTCCTTGAAGACGCACTCCTCCCCGATGACGTTCCCCGCGCCGATCGAGTTGATGACTTCCCCGCCACGCAGGAGGTCCAGCTCGCCGTCCATGACAAAGGCCATGCTGGGGTTCTTCCCGACGGTCTCCCCCTCGGCGTACACCATCTCGTCCTTCCCGAAGACGCCGATCTTCAGGAACGCGAGAATCTCGACCGCCACGTAGTCTTCGATGAAGTGCTTCTCGAAGAACCATCGGAACATGTCCAGGAAGCGCGACCACATCTCCGCCTCCAGCTCCTGGCTCAGGGCGCCGCTGATTTCGGACTTCACCTTGGCCAGGTGCAGCTGGTCGTTCTTGATGTTGTCCAGCTTGTACCACAGGTAGCTGTAGATCTTGTCCTTCAGCACCTCCGTCACTCCGTTGGCGCGACAGAAGCGCATCACGGTCTCGATGCGGTGGCGCCGCTCCAGACTCTCCTGGTCCAGCTCGGCCACGAGGCCGCCGACGGATCCGATGATGAACGAGACCATGAACACACCGAGGAGCTGGATGAACACGCTGAACCACAGGTGGCCCATCTGGCGCGGCCACAGCTCCTGACCGTACAGCAGCGCTCGTGTGGCGAACCACACCGCGTGGGCGTACTGATGCGAAAGCGGGAGCGTCTCGAGCTCCGTGTCGGGGAGCCACTCCACGCGGAAGGCTTCCTCGTCGGCAGTGGCAAAGCTTCCGAGGCTCGCGAGGCCCCACCAGGCGCACGCAGTCATGTGGATGCAGAACAGCAGGCCGAGCACGTAGTGGACGAGGCGGACGACGGCGTGGGATACTTCCAGGTGCTCTTCGAGGCGGGCCATCAGGCGGAAGAGTCGGACGATCCGAGAGAGCTTGCTAAGGCGGATCACTTTGAGGGACGCGAGGCGGCTGACGATGTCGGCGTTGGCAAAGGCAGCCATGATGACCTCGATGAGCTCAAAGGGAATGGAGGAGATCATGTCGATGTAGAAGCCCCACGACGTCATGGCTCGGCGCCGCACGGTGATGGGATTCATGACCAGCCTGCCCGTGGCTTTGTCCCTTACGCCGGTGCGCATCTGCCTCACGAAGTCCATGAGGAACACGAGGTCCAGGACTACTTCCCAGCCGGTCAGGAAGGTGCCGTTCTGGACGTCGAAGGCCACCTTGAAGGGCACCGAGATGGCCACGTAGAGCACGAGGCAGGTGAGGACCCGCTCGAAGATCTCCAGGGGCTTCGTGTCCGGGTGGAACATGAAGGTGTACTTGGGGCAGAAGATCGGGATGTCCGCCCGGCCGTCATCTTTCTCACAATTGCACCTGAAGATCCATCGCAGAGATTAGAGAGGGCCCAGCGCGGCGCGAAATGCTTTGGTATCCCGTGGCGTTACCTCTCCTGAAGCTTGGGCATCTTGCGGAAGTTTCGCCGCGAGCGCGACGAGTCGCCTTTCCTGTGCTTCAGGTTCCTCTCCTTGGAGTCCAGGTTGAGCAAGTGCTGCATCCGAGCATGCGGCAGCGCGCCGGTGCCCGGCGCGGCGGCCAAGACGAGGCTGTGGCTTGGTGCGCTGCCGTGCAAGGGGTCGTTGATGGCCTGCTCTGCCTTGAGGTCGGCGATCTCGTGCAGCAGACGGCGCTGGCCCTTCCGAAGCGCCGCAGTCTCCTTGTGCAGCCTGAGGAACAGCCGGCCTTCGTGCGTCTGCGCATGGTGCTCCAACGCGTCCGGCTCCAGCTCCTCGTCCATGTCGGAGGGCGAGCTGGGCCGCGGCATGTGCCACAGGTGCGGGCCCGCCTCCGGCTCCTCGCAGACGAAGCAGGTGTCCGTGTCCATGTTGACGTTGGCGGCGACAACGACAACAGCGCGAAAGGCGGCAACGACGCAGAGTCTCTTGCGGAGTCGTTTCCAAGAACATTTGCGGGATCGTTTGAAGGAAACGTTTCGTAGGCGGCGTATCCTTTAGGGGAATAGGGTAGCACGGAAGCGCGCGGCCATTGGTTGAGAGGGCTACGATCCATCAGAAGGGGAGGGGGGATTGGTTGGTTACCGGTAACTGAATCCAGTACTCGCTCCGGAGCGATCCGAAAAGTCGCATGACTTTCTATCTTCGGAGGCCAATGCCTCCAATCAATACAAGATTCAGACGAACGAACGTCCCCCATTGGATGTCCTTCCCTTCTCTATTCAGCCATGTAATATGCTGATAGCAGATCAATAGACATCTTTGGAGAGCGCCCATCTCATCTCACTTGGACGCCGCGAATCGCCCCGGATCTCCAGCCTTCGATCCCCCCAGCATGGCCACCATCGGCAACTATGCGCTGGAGCGCCGAGGCATCGGGCGCAGTCCCGGCCAGCTCGTGCACGAGGCGGGCTCACTGCGCGGCAAGCGCGGCGTGTCCGCCAACTGGCTGCTGAGCGCCATGCGCGAGGCCACTGTGTACCTGAACAATGCGGTGTTTCGCGAGCAAGCGGAGTCGCTGGACTTCCTGCGGCTGCTGATCGACGAGATTCCCGCGCTGTTCCAGAAGAACAGTAAAGACAGTCGCAAAGCGCTGCGAATGGCGCTCTATCTTTGCGATGCGCATGTCCACCCCAAAGGCGCTTTGGCCAACAAGTACAACGACGTCCTTAACGTGGTCCTGCGCCAGGGGAGTGTGAGCGACCAGCGCCTGTGCTGCTACCTCAAGTCCCTGGTCAACAACGCCCTGAAGGCGCAGCAGATCGACAGCGCCACGCGCACCCGCCTGGCCAATCTCATGCTGGGCTGGCTGGTGGACCTGGCTGGCGTGCGCCCAAGCGGCGTCCGCAAGATCTTCAGTCGGCGCGGAGACGACAACATCACGCAGCGGCTGTTGGACGGCGTCATGCTGCTGTCCAGCGTGCGGGCGGCCGGGCTGGTGTTCATCCTGGCCACCGTGGGCGATGACGAGCGCCAGCTGAAGACGCTGGTGCAAGCGCTACTGACCCTGGCGTGCAAGCCGGGCCTGCCGGAGGTGTCCCGGCCGGCCATGGCCTGCCTGCTGAAGATGGCCACTACGCCGCACCCGGTGCTGCAGAGCGGCGAGAGGCTGCGACGCCAGCTGATCGCCGAGGCGATCGTGCCCCGGCTGCGGCCCACGGGGATGCTGCGGGTCAAGGTGGGCAAGCGCAAGGTGGTGGAGACTCGCATGGACTTTGGCACGCCCAGCGTGCTCAATGCCAGCCAGCTGCCCGAGGAGGATCTGTCGCAGGAAGAGCTCAAGGCGCACTGGGACGGCGAGCGCCTTAGCATGGAAGACCCGCTGCAGTGTACGTACTACCTGCGGCTCTTGGAGGTGCTGGTCGACACGCCGGTGCGGCGACGCTCCGTGGGGCTCATCACCACCGGCGCCGAGACGGAGCAGCCCTTCCACGCGCAGCAGCAGAAGCTTTACCAAGCGCTGGTCGGCAGCTTGGGCGATCGTCGAGCGGCGATCGCCTTGGATGCCTTGAGCGTCCTCGTCAGCGGCGCCAAGTCGTGGGAGACCTTCCTGCGCTACTCGAACTCCGCCATCGTGCCAGCGAAGGCGACGAGCGCGCAGCGAGGCGGCGCACCCGAGGCGCAGGCGCCGTCGGGCGCCTTCGGGGACGTGGATCTGCTCTTCGGCGGGGACCTCTCCCTGTCGACGCCCGCGAACGGCGCGACGCCGCCTGCGGCCAGCAGTGCCGGGTCCATCCACGCTCAGGCGGATGCGCCGCTGCAGACCATGTCCAAGTGCCTCGCAGAGCTCTTCCAAGGGAGGAAGGTGGAGCAGACCACGTATCTGCACCGGCTCATGAAGGTCACCGTGGCGTATGCCAAGTTCCTCTTCAACCGGTACTTGCCCGTGCCGACGGGGCCTGCCCTTTTGCCGCAGGACCAGACTGCCCTGGACGAAGCCGCCAAGGCAGTTGCGAAAATCGTGGCAAAGAATGGCTACGTCGAGACGGTCGGCATCAACGTCGGCATCAAGACCACGGCGCTTCAGACCCTCGCGTGGCTGTCGCCAGCCAGCAAGACGAACGCCGCAAGCTTGACGGCCGTCGAGGACCAGGACACAAAGACGATGTGGAAGTGGCTGGAGCGCCGGATCGTCTTCGGGTGCCACACGCTTCCCTCCGTCTACGTCCGGGACGTGTTCGCGGAGCTCTTCGAGCGTGCGGAGCGCTCTCCAGCGGGTTCCAAGTGGCTCCCCCTTGCGGCCGTCCTCCACGTGGTGAAGACGTTCTGTCTGCAGAGGGTGGCCGAGGGATTGAACGCGGGCGAGTCCAAGTTCATGGCCCTCCGGGACGAGATTGGGTACTTCTGCCCGGAGTACTTCGTGCTCGCCGTCTCCGACACGGTGGTCCAGGGATCTCAAGTCTGTGCGAACGATGCCGACCGGATCCGGTGGCGAGAGGAGCTGCGGGAGTTTGTCGTTGCCTCGTACACCGCGAGGCTGCCGCCGCCCCCGGCCAGCCATTACTTATCCTCCGTCGCTCTCCACGATCCTCTCGCCCCTCCGCCGGGCGCGCGCACCATCGATGCGGCGACCGAGGGTGGCCTCGTCAGCCAGCGAGGCCTTCTGAACATCAGCCATTTCGAGGGGGACGCCTTGGAAGGGGGCCATGCACCCGTCATGTCCATCATCGGCTTTGGATCGGACGGAGCAAACGTGAGCGCGGCGGATATTCGGCGGAGCATGGATGGCTCCGAGGGAAGCGACATCAGCAGTATCTTGGAAGCTACTCCTCCAAGGTAGGCATTGCCCACCAAAGTGTGCGACTCTCTGGATCTTCATGCCGCAGTAACGAAGCCTCGCCTCGGTATTCTTCTTCTTGCCTTTTCGCTTGTATTTGTTTGTGTGTGTGCGTGCGCGCGCTTTCTTTGTGTCTTGCTAGGGGTCACAACAGGTCGAGCAGCCATGCGGAAAGTGACAGCTCGAGAAGGTCGGGACGTCGCCAGATCCGAAGCCTTTCCAACATGAGCGACTCCTCGCCGCAGAAGAAGCTGAGCTTGCGGCTGACTTCGCAGAGCTCCAAGAAAAGCACGTTCCACGCAGCCCGAGAAGAGAACGTGTACGTCCGACCGTCCGAACTGGACTTCATCTTGCGACAGGATGGCGTGGACAAGAGAACGGCCTTCGAGAAGTCCTACGCAGCGTTCCACCAGATCATGGATGTGATGGATATCGTCAATTGCAACTACAAGTAAGTGGACATGCAACACTGGGAAGCGTGGCAAGCAGAGAAAGGAATGGCTGGATTTGACGCCGATTCCAACAACTAGGGAGCTCGCATGAGAAACGTTGGAAGCAGGTTTTTGGAACGGGTCGATTCCGAGCACGCGGCTCTGGAGCGGTGGCGGCGAGGAGAGACCAGTGCGGATGATGCAATGACGCAGGAGATTCACACACCCCCACACCACACCACCCCCACCCACCCCCACAGGAAAGAACAACCAGACAGACCCCTACACGTAAGAAAGAAAGTGAAGGACCTTTTCTTTCCCGTCTGTCCCGTCGTTACGCAAAGCTCTCTGCGGAGAAGATGTCATCGCGGGCCTCCGTGCCTTCTTCTACTACCGCACCCGGTCCGACCAAGCAATCCGTCAGCCGCACGCCCTTCTCTACAACTGCCCCGGAGGACAGGATACTATTCTGCACGGCTGCGCCCTGCTGCACGCGCACGCCGTCCATCATGATCACGCCGTTCAGCTTGACGCCCTCCTCTATGACGCATTCGCTGCCGATGATGGAGTTCTTGATGGGGATGTTCGGGGGAATGGTGGTGGACGCCCCGATAGCGCTGTGCTCCCGGGACCTCAGGGTCGTGCCCCGCGGCAGGGAGGTTTCCCACGGGATTCTGGGTCCCGTGGGCCACCGCAAGAGCGCCCTGTTCATCTCCGTGAAGCTCTGGATGCTGTCCATGCGGAAGCAGAGCTGATCCACGTCGTCCATCCGCACGGCGAAGCAGCGCACACTGTCGCGACTCTCGGCCTCGAGGACGCAGATGGATTTGGTGGCATCCTCGCCGTTCGGCCAGCTTGTCCGGTCCGCGAGTTCCTCCGGCGGCAGCACCTGGGCGGAGCACCGCTGCGACAGGAGAAGCGACGGCAGCTCCAGCTGACGAGTCGAGTGCTCCATCGCCGCTGCCAAGGACGGCGTGCGCCCAGCCGCGACGAGCTCGGGCCCCCCAAAGGGCGCCGCGCCGCGGAACTGGTGGTTCACCACGTAGGGCACCAGCTCTCTGCGGATGCTCGTGAGCGCCTCTCCCTCCTCGGTGGCCAGAAAGCGGGGGATCCAGGCCGCCATGACATACACCCCGACATCCCAGTAGTTCCTCTTCATCTGCAGCCTGCGGCGCTGCTTCAGCAGCGCCTTGGGCAGCACGATCTGCCTCGCATCCGCGGCCTCGCTGGCCACTTCCGCGTCTTCCAGGCTCCGCGTGTACAAGTAGCGGTCATGTTCGTCCAGGAAATGCACCTCGTCTGGCGCCTCTTCCATGGCCGTCTTTTTGCCGCTTGGGACAGCTCCGCGGCGCCTCAGCAGCACAGTGACGTCAGCATCTTCGCCGAGAAACGTGTCCAGCAGCTGCGGGAAGCAGTCTTCGAGCAAGATGGGCGACGCCACCACGGCAAACGCGCCGTCCAACTTGGGCCCAAGGGGCTCTTCCGAGCCCACCTTGAAGCTGGGCTCGAGGATGGCGCTGCTAGAGGCCACTGCGCCCAGGTTGGCGCCGTAGAGCGCCAGATCCTTAAGGACGCCGGCGTCGTAGTCGCCGTCGAGGCTGTCCACCTGGTGCAGGAGGCACCGCTGCAGCACCGGGGCCTCCACCTCGTCCGTGAGGAAGCCTTGCACCTGCGCCAGGTCCTCTGTGGCCACGACGAGGAAGATGGACTTGAAGAAAACGCCGCTCTTGGCCAACGCGGTCAGCTGATACCACAGGAGCGGCCGGTTACAGAGCGGCAGAAGGCAGCTGGCTCGCTTGTCCGTCAGCGGCCACAGACTCTGGGGCGTGCACAGCAGCACGGCCTGCAGAGACGCCATGGTGGGAGCGCTCCTGGGCCGCAACGAAGCAACTGAGCAATTTGGCGGGAAAACTAAACCCATCGAAAAACCCCGAAATTTGGCCCTAATTTTGAATGGCATATTTTAATTATTTAATATCTCAATTGAAATAAGCATGATATAGGAAGCATGAAACGCTCGGCAAGTTTGGGGCCATTCCAAACCTCGCCTTTTGCCTGAACCCTGGAGCCTTTCCTTTCCCTTGCAACCATCAACCCTCCTATCTTACGGGGCTGGGACGCACAGTAAAGAAACTGTACTCAACTCACTGTTCTGTGGATGCCTGGTCGCTGGCAAGGGGTTGATGGTCGACGACGTTACCTATTACTTGGACTCGCTCCCCTCTCGTGGTATCATCCTGGAACGTCACAGAGCTGGCTGCCTCCTTTCGACTCCGAGCTCGCTCGACGTCTATGCATCAGTTCGGCTTTTGGAGTCGTTTCGTACCTTTGTTATAGAACCAGTAAAGAACCCGCTCAAAAGCCGAGTTGAGCTGCCTCGCTCGACCAAGCCTCATGATGACCTCTCTTTGGACGCTCCCGTAGGACCGTCGCTCCTGTTCAGCCCGTCTCCAAGAAGCCGTATCGTCTTCCGCCGGAAGGGTCTAAGAAGAAAGGCGGAGGGCCCTCCCAGAGCAGCTCGTGGAGCCACGTCCTGAAAATCAGCCCACGCTGCAACGCTCCCTGAAGTCGCTTGGTCGGTTGTGGAAGTTGCTTCCGCGCGACCATGACTGCCGCGTTCGTCCCCATTTGTGCGGATATGCTGTTCAGCACCGCCCAAAGATACGTGGGTGCGTCATGTCCATCGGCCGCAGAGCCCTTCTGAAAAGCTTGTCTTGCAGCGGTTTAAAGCAGAACCGGTGACCGCGACGATACTCATGCATGTCGGACTGCCCTGCCTTGCTTGCCCTGCACTTTGACTTGACGCAACGACGGTCGAACCAGGTCTGTGTGAGGGGCTCTAGCGGTTGGTTGCCCGCCATCCTTTTCAGCGCGACGTATGGAGGGAGCGCGGGCACCTAAGGTTTTTTCCGCCCGTGGCCGAGCTCCTCGGCTTCCGCCGACGGTGTCGTCACTGTTGATGCAGGAAAAATTTTAGAGTGTTCGAATTTCAGATATCTTAAATTCTCTTGTTCCTCTGCTGTATTAGCGCGAAACTGTTAGACAGACCAATCAGGAAGCAGGCGATTCTTCAGGAAGCACCAACGAGAGCTTTGAACGGAACCCATTGACGTGGTATAGCGCGCGCAATAAGCGCCCGCTGCTACCACGCGGCGTGATTGGTCACTCTTTTGCAATTCTGCTGTACGGTTTTCCGCTGCCGCGCCAATCCCGCTGTGCTACAGCTTCCGGCGACGCCGCTCTCCCGACCAACAAAGCCTTCCGGCCGCGCGCCCGCATGCCTTGCGCGCGCCATGACGCCGGCGCTGTCCCCCCCCGCAGCGGCGCTGCTGAAGCGGCGCGGAGGTGAGGGGCCCGAGGCGAGCGCGAGAGCGGGCCCAACAGCCCGAAAAGCGCCGGGTGAAGCAGAGGGACCCACGTTTGTGGAGTCTTCTCAAGCTTTCCAATACGCCAACAGGGCGCTTCCGCGCCGCAAGGCGCCGCGCACAGCTCCAGAAGCTCTAGGAAAGAGTGGGAAAGGGGAAGAGAGGGCCCAGAACGCTTTGCAGAGCGAGGCAGCGCCCAAGGGCGCCTGGGACGAAGAGAATCGACCCCAAAACGCAGAAATCAGCGGACGAAACGCGGAACTCGAGGCCAAAACGGCCCCCAGCGCCGCAGAAAAGGCTGGGCATGGCATGAAGATGGCGCTCGGTCAGCAGGATGGGAAGAAACCCGAAGAGCGTGGGTCGGAAAACGCCAAAGATCGGCCAAGCCAGGCTCAACTCGCCTCTGAGGGCGGCGCTTCGGAGCCCCAGAGCGCTGTTTCGCCGGGCTCAAAGGCCGTGGAGTCGCCGGGATGCCCGCAGCGCCCACCGGGAAGGCCTCAAGCAGGAGAGGCGGAAGAGAAGCAGCCGGATCAGCTCGCGGTGGCCGCAATTCGGCTGTTGCAGCTCGACGATCTGACGCTCCGCGGCATGAACCGGCGGAAAGCAGAGCTTGTGGAAGAGCTCCGGCTCGGCAGGATGCCTCGTGTCATCCTCCTAGAGCTGCTGTACGCCTTGATAGTCGTGGACGTCGAACTGGAGAAAAAGGCCGGGTCGGCCGCCGCCTTCGACGACGTCATGGAGGCCCGGGGAAGGCACTACAGGCGACTTGAAGAGAAGCTGGGACGGCGGAAGGACACTGCGGCGCAGCTGGCGATCCAGCAGGACTTTGACACCTCCTTCGCGAAGCTCACGTATCTCGCGAACACAACGGTTGGCATGCAGGTCGCGGCCGCGGACGACCAGGAGGTGTCCAACGTGATAGACATGCTTCTGTACTTGTAAGTTTCCCCCCGCGCTTCGCAGAAAAGATGAATAAATGATAAGACGAGAGCATGACAATCTGAGAACCTGAAAAATATGAGAACATGAGGACATATGAGAACATGAGAACATGACAGCATGATCATGGCTGCCTGCTAGCTCCAATGGCTCGAGGGTCAGTATCTGTCTAACGCGTCTTGCCTCCTCCTCCTCCTCCTCCTTCTCCTTCTCCTCCTCGTCCTTCTCCTTTTGGCTTGCCTCAGGGGACAGCGGAAGCGCGAAGACGACGAGGAAATGAAAGTCCCTCCGGGCGGGTGTCTCTCGTTCATCATGGGCGTCTACCTGAAAATGCGCCTTCTCGAGCACGATCCGGAGAGCCTCGAGTACGCGAACGCGCTTTCGGACCTCTTGGAGGAGGCCAAAGCCAGTGAAGTTCGGCGGGACGAGATCATTGGGTATGGATCGTTGAAAGTGCGCGAGGCCGCAGCGGCTCAGCGGGCCGACAAGCCCTTGATGAGGATCCTTCATCAGCTCGAGGTCGTGAGCATCAACTTGGATGGCGTTCAGCCGATTACCTTAAGGTACGCACCGCCCCGTTGGCTTTGCTTGTCTTTTCCTTTCCTTCTCGTCCAGTGTTGTCGGGCCTTCTCTTCCCTTGCTTTCCTTCCTTCTCTCCTGCCGAAGCTCAACGGCGCTTCAATTCGTAGGGATCTGCAAGCGGCCGCAGCACACTTCGAGATGGATATCGTCCTCATCTACGCCGAGAAGGCCCAACCCGGAGGCTGCACTCCTCGAATAGAGAAGCTGTATCCCGATGACCGCCTGGTCTGTCCGCTGATGCTCGAGGACCTCGTTCGCGAATCGAAGGACTCGACGATGTGGATCGTCGTGTCCAGGCAGTCGCCGGTCATTCTGCACGCACACCCCACATTTCGGTGGCCGCTGGCTCGCTGGCTGAGCCTCGACCTCCCGCCGATCTATAGCAAGGAGCTCAACAGCCATGAGAAGATGCGCGTCGGCAAGCTCATTGAGGAGGTGAAGAAGAAGGGTGCTCTAGACTTCACGGAGGACTGCGAGCCGCAGTACATCTTCCTGGCGTACCTTTCCCTGCTGAAAACGATGAAGAGATGGAATGTCACGGTGGAAGAGCTGCCCAAGCTGAAAAGAGATACGATCCCCGTCAACTGGCTCAAGGATGCCTTCAACCTCGCGGCGCTGGACCGCACTTGGAAGGCGCCCATGAGGATTATGCTGAAGAAGATGCGCACCGCACTGGCGGAATGCGACTACCTCGGTGCCATGGTCGACAAGGGGCTTGCGAAGCGCCTTGAGAAGCCGCCACCAGACCCGCAGCTGGAGACCACGGAGGAAGACGTGGCCGACGACGCTGCAGCAGCGACTGCAGAGCAAGACGGAGAGAAGAAGGAGACTGGCGAAGCCCCGCCCTTGCCGAAGGAAGGCATCCCGGAGCGCAGGTCAGAAAAGCATGGGAAACCATTATCGCCGTTGGCAGCATCGATCAAGTTCGAGCCGCCGGCCACGCAGCGAACGGCAAAGCTGGAGAGCATGCCTCTGACGACGTCGATGCCCGAGACGATGCCACTGATGAAGGACACGCAGGCCATGGATCTACCACAGCCTGCGGCGCTTCGCCCCCTCATGGATACCCATGCCTTCATGCGGACGCCGCAGGCTATGACTCCGGCGCAGCATCTCGGGGTCCGGCCGAATTTGAGGCCGTCTCAGCCGATGATGCTGCAGCAGCGTTTCATACAGGCGCCGCGTTTGGTGCAGGCCTCACAGCGTCTGGTGCCGCCAGGCTTGCTCCAAGCACAGCCGCAGCGTTTGTCGCAAGCAACGCAGCAGCTGGTGCAGCGACCGCCACCGCAGCGTTTGGTGCAGGCCCAGACGTCCATGGGGCGGCAGCAGATGCTGATACCGACGCCGGCCGCCCAGCCGCCGCCGACGATGCCGACAACGCAGACCACGCAGGTGACGCAGTCGCTCCAGTCGCCGCAGACGACGGACACCATGAACACGGCACAGGCGACGCTGGCGATGCAGGCGATGCAGGCGACGCAGGCGACGCAGGCGACGCTGGGGATGCAGGCAAAGCTGCCGAAGTCGGCGAAGCCAAGCAAGGGCCCGAGGATGGCGCAGGCGGCGAAGCCAGGAAAGTCAGCAAAGGCCGCAAAGCCGACGAAGGCAGCAAAGCCGGAGCATATGACAAAGCTCCCGTCGCGCTTCAAGTCGCTCGCGGATGCCAGCATCGAGGGGATTGCACCCTCCCTGGACCCGAGCGCGGCGGAAGCGATCAAAGTCCTCGTCGACCTGAACGACATGCCAACGGTGTCGAGAAAGGGGCAGGTCAAGCGAAGAAAGACTTCCATCGACTCGGACACGAGCATCGAGCCGCTCGACCGGACCGCCGGCCTGAGTAGGAGCGAGCTTCGCGACGGATCCATCGCCGAGGTTCGGACTCGCTTTGTCGGGAAGCGAGGCCGCCGGTTGTTCGAGGCGGACGAGACAGACGAGAAACCTCCCGCACCGGCGGAGCCTGATCCGTCAACGAGCTCAGCCCGTGATTTGCTTTTGGCGCTGTCGCAGCCCCAGACCGGAACGCGCTTCGGAGAGAGGCGGCTGTCGTCCATGTCTGATGATGATCGAGAGGGAGATGGCGAAGGAGGGGTCGGCTTGCTGCGCGAACTATCGCTTGACTCTCTGCTGTTCCCTCCCCCCAACGTCAAGCGGCATCTCGATGCACTGGATGGGCCCACGAAGCGCGAGAATTGGCGATATCGGTCGAGCGGAAGTAGGAGCATCGACTTCTATCTCAAGGTGTTCACCAAGCTTGGCAACGTCGGCGTCCTTCTGTGCATCGTCCTCTTGGAGAGGCGCAGCCACAAGGCAACGATGCTGCTGCGTCTTCCCCACGACGACGACGCGAAGAAGCTCTACTTCAGCAAGAAGTCGCAGATCACTTCCGAAGTGAGGAGCACGCTGGGCGAAGGAAGGTTCGAAAAGTTCGTCGACTTGCTGCACCAGCATCTCGAGGTGGCCGTGGACGAGGCCGTCGACCTCGTCGAGGAGACCTATGCTGAGTTGAGATCCGTTCGGAGAACGTAGAATCGATTCGGGGACCATCTCGAAGCGCCCAGCGTTCATCGGCTCGAATTAGCCGACGTCATCCTCGTCGTCGTCGTCTCTATATTCAAAGATCAGAAAGCCATTCGAGCTGAGAGCTGATCCATCCTCTCCGGCGGGGTGTCTTACCAGCCATCTGCCTTTCCGTGAACCTGTTGACCGGTCTGCAACGCTCGTGGCGTATTGAAGAGGATTTGCAGCCGGGAGACACGGTTCTTTGGGCGCGCGAAGCGATGCGATGAAAGAAGCAGCGTCCGTGGCGGTTGGGCAGCCTCTAGTACAAAGATTAGCGTAGCACGTGGTAGCATGTGGTAGCATGTGGTAGCATGTGGGTCCGTGGCTCGAGATTGAATGTAAGCGTCAGAACCGATCTCGAACGCTCTCACAATGGATGATCTGTGGAGCTCTGCGAAACGAGCGAGAAGCTTGCGTGACCATTGCAGGCTTTGCGATAGCTCCTTGATTGCTTGTGTTTGCAGCCACCACAGCATCCAACGAAGGGTATAGTCCTTGAGCAGTTTTGGGCGTGTGTGGAAGAGGGGAAGCCGTTCAGAAATCCAAGCATCTCAGCTTTTGACCGTTGCCTCATTGTTTTCGTCGTTCCAGCGTTGCTCTTCTTCATCTTCCTCATCCTCCTCCTCCTCATCTTCTTCCTCCTCCTCCTCCTCCTCCTCCTCCTCTTCTTGGGTACACTTTAATGCTGCTCTCATCATAACGCGGATCGCCCGACAAGTGGGGGGTGAAAAAGGGGTGGCGTTGGGTTGCGCAAAAGAACATTCTCTCACTACGTCTAAAGTTGTGACCATAGTAGAATAGAAACGTTTCCTATATTTATAATAATTTCTTATAAGATTGATACTCTGGTGAATAATTTCATACGAAAGACGTTGATACTAAATATAATTCAACTCCAACTTCAGCACCTCCGCACGAGTTCCCTGTTTCTACGGCGTTCGTTTGGCGTTTACACCGGCTCATCATGTCGTTCAGCGACTCCAAGCGCCTCAGCGAGAAGGAGCGCCAGAAGCGCAAGCGCACGGTGCTGAAAGGTGCGGCGCGGCGTCGCTTTCCCAGGTCTCTCGCCCGCAACTTAAACTTATCTTCCTTTG
>JAAMXY010002637.1:0-10502 GCA_019677205.1 Pinguiococcus pyrenoidosus
CGGCGCTCTCTCGCCCTTTGCAGAAAACCGTCAAGGTGTCGCGCCGGTGTCGCGCCGCGGAGCCCGCCAGCTGGTCAGCTGATCTTGCGTCCTTGTCCGTCTGTCCCGCAGCGGCTCAGCTGTTTGAATCCCTCGTTTTTCCCGCGCTTTTCGGCAGAATCCCGAGGTGCGCGGCGCCCGGCGGAAGGTTGGCGCTCGGTCCATGGATGGCCCTCGTGTCTCAGATGGAGTCTCCCAATCGCTTGGAGCGGCTATTTAAACTGCTGGCGTCGCCACCGGGGGATCAGGTGACCAAGGTGCGCGAAAGGCTTTTGCGGCAGAACCCGATCCGCGGCGCTTTGGTCACGCGTCCGAATTCTAGAGCGACCGGCTGGAGCGGATTCTGTGCTCCACGAGTGCAGATGCGGAGAGGGAGGTGGTGAGCGAGCGCCTTAAGCAGCTCAGGCGCCTACGGAGACTCCGCAAAGTGCAGCGTCAGAACCGCACCGCCCGGCTGCAAGCGCGCAGAAGTGCTTTCACCAACGGCCTCACTCAGTCGCTGGACGACGCCAAGATCAAGCATGTGCTGAACGCTAGGCTCCTGCACGCCCAGCTCGAAACCACGGTGCGGAGGCTGCAGGAGCTGCTCTTCGAGTGCATCGGGGAGTACGAGAAAGCCTTTCGACGGCTGCAGGGCCGCAAAGAGTTCCAGCTGCGAACGGTCGACAACCTGCTCCGCACGGCCCGAGAGAGGCTGGCGTATCGACGCTTTGCAGATCGTCTGAGGGCAGGTAAAAAAAGATTAGCTGGTGGTGGCGGCGGCGGTGATGGTGCTTGTCGTGGTGATGCTTGTGCTGCCACAACCTTGGCCGACGTCGTTTGGAAAAAGGCTGAGCAGCTCAAACGCCCTCCCAGACTTTTTAGGGTTTGTTCGCCATGCAGACGTCGCTCCTGGAAGCGTAGACTTCCGGAAGCTGCGCTCATTCGTTGTGGAGAGGTTAGAGGGGCAGGGCATGGCTCCGGAACTCCGATACCTGAGCGTCAAGCGAATTCTCGTGCTGGGGCCGGACTACATGGTACTTGCCGACTGCTGCTCGCTGGTTTGCTGATTGCTGCTTGGCATCCGACTGTGAGGAAGCGTCTCATTCTCGGGCTGTGTTCGTGCACCGCAGGGAAGCCCGCCACCGCCCAGTAGAGCGTCTAGGAAGAGCGATGCGGGCGTCAACGGCGTCTCAAAGGTCGCGAGCAGTCTGCAGGAGCTCAGCAGTATTCTGGGGGTAAAGAAATCGATGATGCTGTGGATCGATCGATCCCGGCTCTAGCCCTCATCACGTTGGCTGTGCTTGGCAGTGGGCGGCAAGTAGTACGAGCAGGGCGCTGAGGACCCACTACAAGTGCATCTCCACAGCCATCAAGGCCGGCCAGTATGAGAGGCGCAAGCTTTTCTCCAGCCCAGTCTACCCACTTCGTCTAGTGCATCATAGCCAGATTAGCCTCGTGCCGACTGCCCCGCAGTGGCAATCCTACTTGAGCAATGATAGCGTGCGATGGCTCCTCGCGCCCGCCTTAGAAGCGGAAGGCCCCGTAAGTGCAGACCGAAACCCGACTCATGATTCGTACCGGCTGAGCCACTGACCACGTGCCATGTCTTTGACGAACCTCACAGGTGGACGTCCTTGCCTCAAACTTTGCGGCGATGCAGCCGTCGGACGGATGGATCTACTTCTGCCTCGAAGACCTGCCTCGCATCGGCACCTTGACCGCGTCGCTGGAGACGCTGCGCGGTTGCAAGGGATTCTCCTCCGACACGCTGAACGTGATAGCTGATCAGTTTCGCAAGTCCTGGTCCCTGAGGGAGGTCTACGAAGACTACAAGGTGGGCGGGCAGTGCTCCTGCAGAGGCGCCCCGCTTGCAAAAGTGGATGCTCGGTCCGGCAAGCATCGGGAGAAGCAAGCCTCCTGGCACTCCCATCTTCCCGACGTGATCGTCGCGAAGAAAGTGCCGCTGGAGAACGGCAAGGCAGACACTCGTCACTTCGCGCCTGCCACAGTGGCGCATCTCCTTCTGAACAAGGTTGGGACCCCGGAGTTCTCGCTGTTGCTCGATCTTCAGGGTATGCAGCTCCCTGAAGGACAGGGCTGACCAAGCTTGCCCGCCCTACAGGACATGAGGAACTACGTGAGCTCGCTCTCGCCGTCGGCAAGGCAGAGTGCCTTGAATGCCCTTCCAGTTCTCGAAGCGTTGTCCTCGGCACATCTCCCCATGTTTGTCGCCATTGCTGGTGGGAGGCTTGGGCTCCGGGAGCAGAGGCCTCTCAGCGGTGGCGATGAGTTCATTCGCCCACTCCCTGCGGTACGCAAAGAATGCGGTGGTGGCGGCACCCCGAGAACGCAGCAATCTCACCACAGCCGCCCTTTGGGTAGGTCTGCGTCTACGAGCTCGCGCACCTGGAACTTCTCCGCGGCGTGGAGGCCTGGAGGGACCCGTTGTCGGGGTCAAGTCCGGTGGTGGGCTTCGGTCCCGCACCGGAGTCCTTGCCCTCGTGTCTGACGCTCCTCCCCGAGCTACTTCAGGTGTCGGGGCTCCCAATGGACGCTCTCAGGGGAGAGAGAGGCGCTTGGGAGCACGCTGTGGCTCCGACGGACTCGTTTGGCATCGCTCAGACCCTGAAACGAGCGTCCTTGCCCGTTCTGCGCCAGAAGTACGTCGCAATTTCGAATCTGGCGATCCCGGAGATGCAGGGCGAGAGGCAGCAGGACGCCGAAAGCCAGAACGACGACGAGGCGGAGCAGTTCTTCAGCGAAGATGACCTGAATGACATCTTCCGAGCGGGGAGTTGCTCCATGCTGGTGATCCTGGGAACGGAAAAAGCGACTCCCGCGGAAGCAGCTTTGGGCGATTTCACACCGCTGCAGGCGCCGCCGAGCTCTACTACGAAGAGCAGTGCGGTCAGTCCTTCGCTTTCCTCTCCCAAGAAGGGGAAGCGGTTGTGGGATACCTCGGTGCTCGGAGAGATCTGCAGGTGGCGCTCGTGCTTGTGCCCTGGCGTGGGCCTTCCGCAAACCTCGTCGAAGGGCAGAGGCGGCGCTGGGAATCTGTGTCTCGCTCATGCATCTCTGAAGGCTTTCTTGGACAGCACTTCCAGAGTGGAGGCGAGCAGGTTCTTGCCGAAGAAGCCCCCCGCAAATCAAGAGAGACTGCACGACATGAAGCTTATTCGACACGCGTCCTCCCTCCTGACGGAGGTGAACAACGGCAAGCTGCTCGCAACGATAACGTCGTTCTACCGACGAGTCTTATCGGAGGCTAGCGCGAAGAACCGGCACTCGGCCAAAGCTCCCAAGGGCCCGGCGGGGTCGAAGACCTTCAGGTATCAGTCGCCCAGCTGGGTGCAGTGGAGCGCAGCCGATCGCCTGAAGCAGGGAAGCGCAGAGCGCGACGAGGAGGAACAGATCTTGCGAGGGATCTTGGACCTAGAGAAGAGCCTTTCGGTGCAACTGAACGCGGCCGCCGAGTTTCCCAGGGTGGGCATCATGGCCTTGAGGCGAGAGGGCGCAAACGGCATGGGCATGTTCGCGCCCGACGCACCGGATGACACTGACAGCGTGGATTCAGACACTGGCGCGCCTGGGCAGAGCGGGAGGTTGTGCGCTTTACAGCGTGAGCTTCAGTGGAGTCAGCGGAAGCTCGCGGTTATCGGCGGCGTGCTTCGCGACGCAGGGCCTGCTCGCTCCCCACCTGCCCCCACTGTCGGACCGCGCTTCGGGCTCGCTCCGCTCGGGGACCGAGGATCCGTGGGAAGTGGGAGAGGCGGTGCTTTGGAACCACAGCGCGACCGAGGCCTGAAGAAAATGAGCTGAACCGCTGAAACTTGTTGAAAACTGCTGTGAGGGGCTGCGCACCGCACTGCTTGCTCCGCGTAGCATCACACATGACATCCACATCTTCGTCCTCGTCCTCATCGTCGTGACGGCGAGGGTGGGGAAGATCCCTCCCTGCATAGCACGAGGCGCCTATGGTCTGCTTAGGCTCTTTTGCTGCGCCTGCACCTCTGTGGCGAGGGATTCGAGCTTGGAGACGAAGTCCACGCCTTTCAGATGATCGGCAAGGGAACTCTTCTTGCTCCTGCGCCACCTCCTCCTCGCTTTCACCATGAGCTTTGACAAGGATGATAGCTGCTTTTGCAGCTCCGTGACGACCTCTCGGACCTTCGCGGCGCCTTCGAGCTGCTCCTTTTCCGTGCGATCAATCTCGCCCTTCAGGGAAGAAATCTGCTCGTCCAGCGCTGTCGCCTGCTTCTCTTCTTCAATTCTAAGATTTCTCTCCTGGGACGCGACGCGCTCTTGCTCGTCGTACTCGAGCCTGAATGCCGAGGTCCGCTCTGCGGCTTCTCTCTCCAGTTCGACTTCTCGCTGCTTGAGGACCCCGACTTCTTTCTGGAGATCCCCATGCGTCTGGGCACCGCTTTGCAGGGACTCTTGCAGCGTCCTCAGGATGGCTGTACGAGCTTTGAGCGTCTCCCGAATCGCCAGCACTTCTTCCCGGACTTTGGCCTCTTCTTCGTGGAGCGCCTGGATCGCTGCATTGTTCTCGTACTCGGCAATCTCTGCATTGAGACTCTCCAGTGCGCGGGAGGTCTCTCTCTTCTTCTGCTCGAGGTTCTGGGAGTCTCTCCTCAAGCTTTCGACGTCTGCTTGTCCGTCGCTTGTGCCTGTATCTCTCAGGGCGCTCGCCTGCTGCTCCAGACTCTCGAGTTGCGCCAGGAGGCCAATCTGCTCGAGCAATGCTTGCTGATTGTGGCTGTCAAGTATCGATCTTCTCTGCTGCGCATCCCGAAGCTGCAGGCGGCGCAGCTCAAGTCTCTTCCGGATGGCCGCAAGCCTCCTTCTGGAAGCGTCAATGCGCCTCGCCTGCGCAGCGGACATCTGTCTCGATCCATGCTTTTTCAAGGCGATCTCCGCAGTCAGGCGCAGGTGGCGTTCTTTGTCCTTTCTCGATTGGCTCAAGGTGCTGTCCAGGGCGCCTTGAAGGCCGTCTCTCTCGGAAGCGCCCTCGTCGACAGCGCTTTGCAGCTCGGTTTCTTGCTCCCGGAGCCTCTGCTGGGCTTCCAGCTTCGAGTCCAGAGCGTCTTCGGTGTCTCTCATGGTTGCTTTGAGCTCGGCGAGCTCTTCCTTGCGCCTCGTCAGCTGCGCAGCCAATCTGTGTCTCTCTTGCCTTGCGTTGTTGAGTGCCTCGCGGAGTTCTCGCAGCTTCGCATTGTCCGCTTTCAGCTGTCTACGCAAGCTTTGTGCCTCCACAACCTGGCGGCGCACCTCTTCTTGCGCATCCCGTGCGCTGTCGATGTTTGAGCGGATGGCGCCGATTGCTGTCGCAACGTCTCCGCGCGTTTTTTCGACACGTTCCGCTGAGCCTGTGAGAAACGTTTCGAACTCTTGCGTCTCTCCACGTCGCGCGACGTGGAGCGACTTGCACATGTTCACCTCGCACAGAATTGGCTCATAGCAGTCTCTCTGCCTGCGCTGCAGTCTTCCGTCCAGACTTTCGAGGGTCTGCACGCGCTCGTCCTTGGTTTGCATCTCATCCTCGAAGACTTTCTGCTGCTCCTGAATCTTCTTGTCATAGAATGCGACTTGGGCGGCGCACGTCGCGATCGAGCTTTCGCGCGCCTCGATCTGTGCGTAGAGCGCACTGACTTTGGACAACGGAAGGCCGTTCGACGCCATGGCTCTTCGTTGTTCGTTCGAGACGTAAATGTGGAAGGCACTCTCTCGTTATCGGACGCGAGCGCCGCAGTCTGCTCCGCTTACTCGCACGGCATCACCATCGCCACTGCGGCAAAACTCGCGGCGACGTTTTTGCTTTCGGCGGACTTTTCAAAATGGTGCTTTTTCCCGCCAAAACCAACGACGATCCTTTCCGTCTGTCCTCGGGAAGGACAGATTCCCAAATTTGGTCCGAGACAGTGACAGATTGCCAGATTCGACGCGCGGCGCTTGCGCGCCACAGACTGCACTGCGGAGAGGTTGGGTCTGGCGCAGCATCCTCGGGCGCGATGAGGGGCCTGATAGGCTGCCTCGTCGTGCTGCAGGAGGCGCTGGCGCTGACCACAACTCTGAACAGGGGAGTTCTTCGCTTAAGCATAGCTGAGGATCGGGCAAAGCAAGAGGTACTCTTTGCTTTTCGCGCGCTTCCATCCAGACTTCGGCGCCTCTCAGGAGTGCTTTTCGCAAGGTTCGCTTGGAGCTCAAGGACTTCGAGCTGCAGATGCAGGACGCGTCCGTGCGGGTGGTCAGCATGCTGCACTTGGCGGACAGCGCGTTCTACTGGCGTCAGATGCGGGTAGGCTTTGGCGTCTGGCGCCGACCGGGCTTTAGATCATTGACTTGCAAGGCGCCCAGGATGCCACGGAGACCTCGGATCTCGTGCTGTATGAGCTCATTGCGGATGACGCGCTTCTGGACCCGACGATCCTGCCTGGTCTGCGTCGGCCCAACACGCCTGTGTACAGCAGCGAGGAGAGTCGACGGATGGCTCGCAACCTTGGGTTAGAGACGCAGCTCGAGGGCCTCGACATTCCTGCGAAGATTGCGGATGGGGACCCGCAGTGGCTGGTGGCGGATCTGTCGAAGCAGCGCATCAAGGAGTTGTGCCGGGCGCGGAACGAGGTGGGAGTCGCGGGGCCGGCCGCGGGGCTGCGGGAGTTCGTGAGCTTCTTGCAGAATGGGGCGACGGAGCGACCTCGCTTGCTTCCGCTGTTCTTCTCTGGGAATCGCCTGCTGACGCAGTCCTTCCGCTTCGGCAGCTTTTTCGCGCCGGCTCCGGAGCTGGCCCTGCTCCTGGTGGATTGGGCCGCCGCGCAGCCGAGGGCGGGGGGCTTCTCCCGGGTGCTTGGCACCATGTGGAACGCCTTGCTGAGTGGGGACATTGCCACCGTCCGCAAGCTTTCGTACGCGCAGCAGCTCGTGGGAGCGCAACGCACCCGGGGCAGATCCGGGCGCAGGCAGACTGTGCTTCTGGACGAACGCAATGAGAAGGCCGCGCGGGATGTGGCCACCGCGGCACGCATGGGACAGAGCAAGATCACGCTCCTGTACGGATGCTATCACACCGAGAAGATTGTGGACCTTCTCAAGGAGTCGTACGGAGCCAAGGTCGTCAAGACGAACTGGAGCGCTGCTTGGCGTGTCCGCGCACGAGCGACGCAGAGCAGGAGCACAGCCCTCGCGGTCGCGGTGATTGGAATAGTCTTATACCTGCTGGTCGATGCGCTGGATTGGCAGAGCGCTTTGGTGGACTCCCTCTCCAGGGATGCTCCCTACCTCGACGTCGGTGCGTATGTGCTGCGCCACGGGATGGTGTATTTTAGCTTGAGCAAGTGGCTCGTCCAGTGGGAGCGGCCGTTGATAGAGGTAGCGTCCAAGAGCCCCAACGCGGAGGAATCCTTGTCGCAGGCATGACGACGCGCTGGTCATGCTGATGGGTAGGCGAGATGAAAGCCAGTCCCCTCCTGGAAACGAGCGATGAAGAGCGCCCGTGGAAAGGCTTACGTCACAGGAAGAGATACCCAAGGCAGCAATTCTGTGAGTTCATGATCCTACTCACAGTGCGTCTAGTCTTCCGCAGTTTCTACCCTTGCTAACAACTCCAAAACTTCGTCACCCGTCAACACTTCAAAAAGTGATCCGCTCTAACTCCCCTGGCGTCCTTCACGCCCATCCGCCTTCTTGTGCGCCGCATTCAGCGGGTTCCTTCGCCCGTCTGTGCGCCACACGCCAATCCTAAACCTTCCTAACATCCCGTCCGCTGCTTTTGTCTTTCGGCCAGGCTCCATCTTCCCTCGAGCCCGCTGGGGCTGTGGAGGCAAAGGCGCTTCCGACGCTGCCCTAGCTCTCTGCGGCTAGGAAAAGATGGGAAAGATGTGGGCCTCCGTGCTCAGCACGTTATCGTGCAAGTCAAGAGCATCTTCGCTGCTGAAGAGCAGGAACAGGTACTTCAGCGTCTCTCCAGTGAAGAAGGTCTCCATGTTGTCGCGGACGCCCGGGAACTCGCGATTCAGGACGTTGTTGACGCCAGCGTATCCCCCGGTGGGTACTCGGCAGTACTGCTCGATGGCTTCAAAGATGCGCCACCCGTAGTCCCGATACTTCTGGTGCCCCGTCGCCCTGTGGAGTAAGAAGAGGCTCTCGACAACCTCGGGTCGGAGAATGTAGTGGGCATCGGCATGCTTGATGAAGATGTCGGCATCTTTGGTCGGCTGGCCCTTGCTGGGCTTGCCCAGCTCTGCCGTCTCGAAGTGAGCAATCTCCGGGCCTAGTCCCGTGGGAGTGCTGTTGTACAGCTGGTAGCACGTCTCCATGAGCTCCTCCGCCAGCTCCAGCGTCTCCCTGAGGTCCGCTGGGCTCCTGCCAATGCCGTGGAGCACGCCCAGGGCGAGCGTGCCGGGGAGGAAGCAGACCAGATGGTCCATTTTCGCGTGGAAACCGCCGGAGGCGCCGTGGAGCTCCCCAACGAAGAATCGGCTCCGGTGCTTCGTTGTGCGCACGAGGTGAGTTTTGATGGCGTCGACCGCATCCAGGTAGGCGGCGCGGAACTTCACTGCCTTCTTTCCGCTCAGAAGGAACTGCTTAAGCAGGTACTCGTAGTAGCTGTCGCCGCGCGCCCCCAGCGACACCACCCCGGCACGGAACTGTCCAGTCACCGGGCTGATGAAAAGCGGCAGGACGTGGCGGACTTCGGACTGCAGCGTCTTGGACGCGCGGAACACCGCTTCCATCGCCTCGTCCGCTTCGCTCGCATACCTTGCTTCTCCCGTCACGTTCGAGAGGTACTTGAATTCCAGCTGGATGGACGTCGCCTCGCTGAGGCTGGAATCCCGCGCCACCGCCTCGGCGATGCCGGTCCGGAGATTGACGTCGCTGAAGGGCACCCCGGATGTTGACGACTCCAGGCCCGGCATCAGGCGGCTGCCGAGCTCCCGGGCCTTGTCCAGCAGGGCCGCGTCCCCGGAGAGATGGAAGGCCGAGAGCAGGCCCCCGAGGCAGCGAATGCTGATCTCGAAGAGGTTCACGAACACATTGGTGTCGAACGTCAGGTGCCGCTCCACCCACTCCACGCCGCGGTGGAAGTCTTCGTGCATGTTCATGAGCCACAGGGTGTCCAGACTGTCCACGATGGTCAAGCCCAGGCTCCTGTTGCTCGTCCAGTTGCGCGCTGACTGCGCATGCGGCAGCAGCTCGTCCGCGCCCCAGGCAAAGCGGCTGTAGCCCCACCAAGCGTGCTGCAGCGCCGCTCGCACGGCCTCTCGACGCCGCTCATTCGACACCGGCTGCTCCCTGCAAAGCGACACGTCCATCAGAATCACTTTTCCACGTGCCTGGGAAGGCACCGCGCAGCCCGGCTCGCTGTGCATAAGACACCTACCCGATGGCGAAGCAGACGTCCCCGGCTCCGCAGAAAGGGTCGCCGGCCACGGCGGCGCGGAGCGCCGCGAGCAGCAGCAGGAGGCGCCTCATGACTCTGCAGTGCCTATGCGGGCCCAACGCATGCCCGTCAAGTCCGGCTCGCGCACCGTATCGGCGCCGAGCACCCGACGAGAGAGGCGTTAGGAGAGGAAAGCTCTTGTCCAGCTGAACAATGCGCAGATAGGACCACAAACTGCTCGTTGGCGTCCCCCGCTCCGAAACGCGCCGGCGCACGTACCTTTTTCGGGTGGGTTTCCGTCAGCGGAAGTGGCGTCCGCCACACCAAGCCTTCTTCTACAGGACAATGTGCGTGCTCTCGTAAACCAGGGGGTATAGTCATAGAATCCTTGACGACACTCCTATTATTCGCTTACATTTACAGTCGGACTTGTCAAAGTCATCGACTCTGATGTAGCAATGCAATGCCATTCAACATAATTCTGAATTCCAAATAGTCTATCATCACAGGTCCGGAATTTCGAAGGAATCCGGAAGACTGGGGCGGAGAAATTCAAAGCGCCCTCTCCGCTTCGGCGGCGTCTTGGAGATGTAGTGTCGGACTTTCCCGGACTTTTGCTGCCAGGACTGTCGCCGATGCTGCTCTGCTTGGTGTGCTGGCTGAGCGGAGTGGCGGGCGCCGTTGCACAGGGTCGGACGACGGCGTCTTTCTCCGCGGACGTGCAGATCCGATCCCGGAGCGACGTGAACACGGACCATCTCATCGAGCTCAAGTCCAAGTTCTACATCGAGGACGGCGAGACCCTCCAGCTGCCCGTGGAAGTGCCCAAGGAGCCCATCGGGATCGACACGTCTCTCCCAGCGCGCATTACCCAGGTGAGGGCTGCTGCAGGGTCTGTCTTAGGACGGCGCCTCTCCGGCTCATCGAGACACCTTTCATGGGCTTTGTCAGCTGTCGTCGCCGACGCCCAATGGAGAGTATACTGTGGGCGACGAGGTTTTCATCGACGTGGCCTTCTCGGATGTGGTCACCGTGACAGGGGGACCACGGCTGCGGATGCGCACGGGATGCAGTACCTCGGCGTGCCACACGCGGGAGATCC
>JAAMXY010002653.1:0-15819 GCA_019677205.1 Pinguiococcus pyrenoidosus
ACAGCGACACCTACAAGCTGATGCTCCAAGCGTGGCGCGAGATGGAGGCTCTCGTCGACGAGGGCCGGATCCGGTCCCTTGGCGTCAGCAACTTTCGCGTCTCGGACCTTCAGAGGCTCCTGGGATTCGCAAGGATCCCCCCCGTGGTCAACCAGGTCGAGGGCCATCCGCAGCTCCTGCAACCACGCCTGCGGGACTTCTGCAGCAGCAGCGGCATCCAGATCATGAGCTATTCGCCGCTTGTGTCCATCTCCGAGGACTGGCTTCTGCAGAGCGTCGACGCGATCGCGCGGCGATTGGACACGACTCCTGCGGCAGTGCTCTTGGCGTGGGCTCTTCGCACCGACAGTGGCTTCGTGACGACGTCTCGGAGGTCCGAGCGAATTGCTGAGGCGCTGTCCAGTTTTGAAGTCGCGCCCAAGCTCTCCGACGATGACGTGAAGTTCATCTCTCAGGTCGGCTCCGAGCGGCCGTATCGCAAATTCTGGGTGCCCAACTTTGGTGATAACTTTCTTGGATAGTGCTAGCCTGCCTGCGCTGCAAGTGTTCTTCGGTCCTGCCGGCCGACAGCCTCCAGCGGCCTTCCACTGTCTTTCTTCAGTGTTCCTCAGCTTGCTCAACCTGCAGGGGCCGACCCCGGATCCCTCCTTGTCGGGCGCTGTACAGCATTTCCTGCAACACAAAGACTTCGTTAGGCCAAGGCGTGTTGCGGGTGCGCTTCCGCGTGAGGTTGCCTTCCCACCTTGACACCCTCCGAAGACGCCCAGGCTGCTGGGTTGTCGGTGTCGAGGTGCACTTTGTTCCGATCGAGGAACAGCAGCTGCGGTCGCTCGTCCGCTCCCTCCTTGCGAATCTTGTAGCGGTCCTGCTGGCTCGGCAGCTTGAGGCCGCACAGGCGCCGGATGTTCCGCGCGGTCGTCGCCTCGGTGACAAAGAAGAATCGCACGGACTGCCCTTCCATGGCCTCCAGCTCCTCCGCGACGTACTCAAGATTGGCTAACGCGATCTGGGCGTCTCCTTCTTCAGCGTTGTCCAGAAGCATAAGCACGCTTGGCTGCGGAGGCGTGGCGAAACGTGAGGGGATGATACAGGCTGCGAGCGCGATCAGACCTGGCCGTCGACGCAACGAGACACCGGGGGCGAGCATCTCTTGCTAATGCCGCACCTCATCAATGAAGCCTTCGGGCGACTCCGCCAAGTCTTGGACGAGGCTCCGCTTCCACGGGAATCGGTTTCCGTCCGGATCCTGCAGAAGCATTCGCCGCGCGTCGCTGCAGATGACTTTCCCCGTCTTCGCGTGCAGCAAGACGAAGGTTGGATACCCCTTCACGTCATGCATGCGCTGGAGCCTCCGAATGCGCGCCTGGTCGTCGTACGGTATTCGCACCCCCGGCAGGTGCTGCGCATACTCGTTGCACTCCGCAGCGCTTCGGTCGGCGCTGACGAAGACGCACTCGAAGGGCACCCCCCTCGCCTGCATCTTGTCGTAGAAGGCCTTCAGCAGCGGCGAGAACTGCCGGCACGGACCGCACCAGGACGCGGAGAAGTACAGGCCAACCACGCCGGCGTCCGGAAGGACGCCGAGCGTCCCGTTGGGATGGACCACCGGTCCTTCTCGCAGCAGCTCTCCGGACGTCTTCACCCTCCATGGGTAAGCCCCGGGGCTCATGTTCTCGCTGATCGCCGCGTAGCCTTCGTGGTTCACGACCGTTCCGTTCGGATACAAGAGGATCACTGCCGGCAGCTCGTTGATCTGGAGGCCGCTGGCGAGCGTCCGGAGTCGCGCTCGGTAGGTCGCGAGCCACGGCATCCTCCTGAAGACCCTCCGGAACTCCCTGTCCGTCCTCTCCAAGCCGACATACACCACCTCAAACGGCAAGCCGGCGGCGGCGCAGTCCGCGTAGAGCTTTCGCAGCCGCGGCGTGAAAGGCGGGATGCCGTTCCTCTTGAGCATCTGGTCAGCTTCGCCGCTGCTCACGTACAGCGCGATGAGCTTCCCTCGCAGCGCTTGCTCCGTGTCCACCAGTCGCAGCTCCCGACTCTGAAGGCCCTTGCTGCGCAGGGCCGTGCTGTTCCTGGGATAGTCTGCGTGGGCGATGAGGCTCTTGCCCAGCATGAGGCTGATGAAGGTGTCCGCAGCCATGAGCTCTTCCATGGGCGGCGCCGGGATCTTGTTGCTCCGCATGCGTCGCACCAATCTCCTCGCCACAAGCTTGGCTCCTGTTGGGAAGATTAAAGAAAGGGGGGGAGGGGAGAGAAGAAACGCCTTTAGGGGGGGGCAGGGAAGAGAGAGAAAGAGAGAGAAAAAGAGAAAAAAAACGGGGAGAAACAGAGAATACACTCTTCAGCCTGCTTTCGCCCTTGCCCCGTTCACAGCAAAGCTACGCGCTTCTTCGAGGGGGACCTCTCTCTCTCCTCATCCTTGTCCACCTCCAAGCTCCAAGCCACAGCAAGACAACAAATAGCTTCATCCGAGCCGTCCGTTTGTGGTTTGCGACGCTGCAGCTCCCGTGGTTCAACGCGTACCCCATCCGGCCATGGCGCCGGCCCCGAGCGCTGTGACCTTTTCCCGATGAGCAAAAGCGAGCAACGCGTTAGATCTTTAAGGTCACAGTCCTCGACCTTTACGTTCTTCCTCCCAAAAAAGAAGAATTTTTTTCAAAGTCTCTCACTTTTCGACGGCGGAACAGTGCAAAAGGGCGGAGGAATGGCGGCAGCGTCCAGGCCAGCGGACAGAAACAGAGGAAAAGGAGTCTGTAGAAGCGCATGCTTTCCACCGCGGCCCGGTCCCGCGCTTCCAATACAGGTGTCAAGAGAGGATCATACAGACTTGACGTTGCGGTATCGATCCACTCGGCGCTGTGGCGGCGTTCAGGGCGGCGGACGTTGGAGTTGAAGCACAGGACAGAGGCATTTCAGACGGAGCTGCGAAGGATGAAGATAGAATGGCGGTGACATGTCCATCTGTCATGCTGACAAGACCCCAATACCAAACCAGTTTCCCGCAGCTTCGGTCCGCATTTCAGTCGAAATCCGCCTTATGATCTGGAGCTTCTCCCCTCCAAATAGGGACCGAATTGAAAGAGACTGCTTCGGAATACCGCGCGATGTTAAACCGATGACCAACCAGAATGGCAACGCCCGCAAAGTTGCGGAGGACTTCAGCGACTTTCGCTTCAAACGCCGGAGATTCTGCGTTCTCATCTGGAGAATTGGCGCCGTTTCCGGCGGTTTATTTCTGTGTAGAACGGCATGGAGCACGCGTTCCCCTTTCCGGCGGCGCTTCTGCTGGAGGTGAAGCGCTTGAAAGGGAACGAACGCTGTGTGGACTGCGGAGCGGCAGATACGTCCTGGGCCTCCGTTAGTATGGGATCTCTGATCTGCCTCCAGTGTGCGGGTACGTAAGGTGCTGCTCTCTCCCGCGTGTACCACGGATGCGGCGTAGGCAAAGAGAAGTCAAGAGAGCTTCAAGAGAAGTCAAGAGACGAGAAGTGCTGAGAAAGCCTCATTCGTCGTGTCGGTGTTCGGAATTCCTTCGTGTCTGCAGGGAGGCATCGGTCCCTGGGCGTTCATGTGAGCTTCGTGCGCAACCTCACGATGGACAACTGGACAGCCGCACAAGCCAAGCGAATGCACCTGGGAGGCAATGCGCTGCTGCGCTCGTTCCTCACGACGCACCAGTTGGAGACGCTGCCTTTGGAAAGCAAGTACACCACGCCGCAGGCCAAGTTCTACCGGGAGCGCTTGAGAGAGGAGGCCGAGCGGCAGGTGTCGCAGCATGGTCTCCAGGCTCTTGACGTGTCCCCGTCCACCAGGCGACGCTCTAGGACGATGGAGAGCGCCGCCGCGGCTGCGCTGGGCGACGCTCCCGAGGCCGCGTCGAGGTCTGTCACCGCTCCCGGCGGGAGTAGCGGCCGCGACGGCGTGCAGGATGTCTGGTGCTCCTTTGGCGAGGGCCGGATGGGGCTCCGGCTGACGAGGGCAAAGAACATGCGGGCCACCGTCAGCATGATCACGCCCAATGGCAACGCGGATGTGCAGGGGCTGCGAGTGGGCGACTTTGTGTGTGGCGTGAATGGGAAGCGCGTCGGAGACTATGACGAGGTCATGGAGCTGGTGCAAAGACTCAAGCGGCCGGTCAGCATCACGTTCCGCAGGATCACTCGATGCGACGGTGCGGGATCTGGACAAGACCCCGAAGCCCGCAAGGCCTCCGAAGCCAGAGATGACCAGGCCGTGAGGCGCTCTGCCTCGTCGGAGTGTCTGACGTCTCGTGCAGCGAGTCCGGGGGCGGGGGGTGCGGTCGATCGCGCGCTCGATAGCCCTCAGATGCGCCATGCCAACGGCCACGGCGAGGAGGGCAATGACGAGCAAGTCACAAGCACCGAGGAGGATGTGACGGACGAGGACGAGGATGAGGATGAGGATGAGGATGAGGGGGAACGGGATAATGACCGTGACCCTGATGGGAATGGTGGGGATGGTGGGGATGGTGGGTTAGGTGGGGATGGCAATGTAAATAGAGTCGCGAAGCACACCTCTCGGGCGAATGGCGCGATTCGCGGCAACAGTGAGGATAGTAGTGATATTAGCGGAAGAAGTTCCGACATGTCTGACAGAGGCGCCGAGATCGCCTCCCCCGAGCCGGGGGTTGCTGTGCTGACCAAGGCAGTCGCGGAAGAGGACGTAAATGGAATTGGAGAGAGGAAAGTGCTGGACGACGACGGCGTACAACACGACGACCTGCGCAGCGAACCTCGTGAAGCAGAGCCGTTGGACGTCGCTCTGAGTAAGGAGGAGGAGTCACCCGCTGGCGTAGCGGACGGAGCAGGTGAAGAGCTGGAGGACAAATCGCTGGAAGTCGCGGTGAGTCACGAGTCGTCGTCGTGGTCGTCACCGGCGCCGGCCGACGGAGTACGGGTAGAACGGAAAGAACGGGAAGAACGAGGAGAACGAGGAGAACGAGACGGAGTGGAGAACACTTCTCTTCGGCAGACAGCTCCGGTTCAAGCTGATCGTTCCGAGAAGCCTGATGGAGAGGGTCGTACAGATGAAGTCGAAGCCGCGGCCGCCAGTGACGATGTAGCGAAAATGAATGACGATAGGCCACGTAGAAGCAAGGAAAAGAAGAAGGCCCACAGGCACAAGTCCAGGAAGAAGAAGGGCAGGAAGGAGGGCAAGGGAAGCCAGCCACGCTTTGATCCGGGCGCGGGGTACATGGAAGCTCACTCGGAGCCTGCTGCGCCGGGCTCCTTGGGAGGGTCAGCACCAGCTCCGCCCGAGGCTGGGCTCTTCGAGTCCCCCCTTTCCAGACTAGCCGCCTCCTCGAGGTCTCCGTTTGCGGCGGAGGGCCTCCAGCAAGGCGGAGCCGACGATGATGCGCAGGTCCGCGCGGCGGCGGTAGATGCGGAGGCCGCTCTGCGTGATTTCGTCGTCGGATCTCCAGATTATGCGGACACGTTCTTCGACGACGACGACGACGACGATGACGACGACGAAGGGGAGGATCAGCGACGACTAGCCGCTCGATCGGATAGAGCATCGGATAGAGCATCGGAGAGAGCGTCGAAACGCGAGCAGAGACGACGCAAGAAGCGCGAGGCGAGGGACAAGAAGCGGATCATCGCTCACGTGCGGCAGCGGGGCGTGGTTTTCGACGACGGGCCGATGGGCTTGACCGTCTCGAGGGAGACGCCAGCGCCGGGTCAGCCTGCCTCGTCCCTTCCCGCGGGCGTTCCTGTAACTCAGGTGAAGCTCGCGGGTGCGGCGTCGCTTGCTGGGATCTGCGAAGGCGATCGAGTGATCGCCGTGAACGAGCAGCCCGTGAAGCACTACGACCATCTCATGCTGCTGCTGTCGAAGTCGCGGCGTCCGGTGCACATCACCTTTCGATGCCGCGAGCGGCACGAAGAAGAGCTGGAGCGAAACAGCGTGCTGAATGCGGTGAGCGGCGGCACGTCCTCTCGCAACGGCCTTTCCCGGGGCGGCGCTGCCATCGCTGGAGGATACGGATCTTCTGCCAAAGATGGAAGCTCGAAGGAACGCCGACTCGGTGATGCCGCTGAACCGCAGAGCATCACCACGACGGCGCGGCTGCTTGGAGACATTGAAGATACGCAGGAGTTCGATGTGATTCTACGAGATGGGCCGCTTGGGATGCGCCTTGAGGAGAGGGGCGGCTATCTGCCCGTCAGTGTCGTGACCGCGGTGACCCAAGGACAGCAGGCCGAGGCGGTGGGGGTGCAGGTCGGCTGCACCGTCGTCGGCATCAACGGCGAGAAGTACATCTGCCACGCACACACGGTTGCGGCTTTGCGGCATGGCAAGCGGCCCACGAAAGTGCGCTTTAGACACACAGATCGATGAGAAAGAAGGAATTGTGTGTGCGAAGACCAAAGGGAAGCAAGGAGGATGAGGATGCCCGTCTGGACCTGGGGAAGAGCCCCTTCGGTTCAAGCACGGTGTTTGTCAGCAGGCACACCAACGTTGGGAGACCGTGGGAGAGGACGTGGCGAGCGTTCGTCAAAGAGCAAAGCCCTTCTCGGTTGCTCAATGGGCTTTGAACTGGGGACTGGCACCTGGTCAACAGACCTAGACGGACGAGAGCGGCTTGCCTAGCCATCTCAAAGCACCTTCCTACTCACTCCCCTACCCCACCGAATGGCATCACACTGTATGTCATCATCAGCATCAACCTCGGCCATGCGGCGGATTCCACCGAACTTCCAACATGCAAGGGCCCCACAGAATGGTACGTATCACCACCTTCCTCCATCCATCCTCGAACCCGAACCTCAGCCGCGCGCCCGGGCGGCCGTAGCAGCGGAGAGCTTCTGTGGCGTGCCCGTCTCCGCATCCCCTTCCCCTTCCGCGTCCTCGTGCCCTACCTTTGAGCTTGAAGCGACCGTCCTCTGCGTCGCAAAGACAGAGAAGATGCTGAGCGACACGTAGATGGCCGCCAATGGGACAGCCAATCCCAGCAGCATGGCCCAGTTGAAAGGCGTCGCTTCGACCAGATGATGATCCGACGTCGTCACAAAGGCAGACAGCGCGGTCAGGAAGAGAATCAGCGCGATGATGTTGATCACGTAGATCTGTCACGAAGATCAGGGCGCGCAAGGTGAGCAACAGGACGGTACACGGCAGCGGAAGCTATGCGATGCCTACCATGAAGGTGATCGGCAGGCCGGCGCGAGACCACGCCTGCAGCGCGGCTCCACTGTCATCGAACTGGCAGGGCGAGATGCACAGCGAGATGTAGAGCGCAATGCCGCCCACCAGCGCCGACACGAGAAGGGTATTCGACGACGAGGTGAAGTAGTAGAAGTTGCTCGTCACAGACAACCTCGCGCCAACTTCGCTGGAGCCGGCGAGTCTCGCCAGGTACGCGCGCGCGCGGTCGGACGGAAAGACTGCGAACCACAGCTCCAGGACCATCTCCATTTCGTCCGTCCCTCCGTATGCCACGCCCGAGAACTCTTGCTCGAAGTCCTCGACAAAGGCGCGCGTGTCGATCACGAGATCTTTGGGGGGTCCACATGCGAACGACCATCAGCTCTCGGGCCTGGCTCTGGCCCTGGAGCGATACGGTTTTTGGGGGTGGCTTGGCGCCTGAAAGCCTTGGTCACGACCCTACCTCGGTCCAGCTGGACGGTGAAGTTGTAGTTCTCCTGCTCGAGCGTGAAAATGGCGAAGTCGCGGAACTTTTCACTGTCGTACATGGCTTCCCTCCTGGTAGGACGAGATGAATACATCACTTCTAAGTCATGCAGCATACGTCTCTCAGATAGAGAGGGAAGAGGGGTTGGGGCGGGAGAAAAAGAGAGAAGGGGAGAAAGACAGACAGAAACACAGAAACACAGAAACACAGAAACAGTCGGAACGCAGGCGACGAACAGTACCAATTCGGCCAGTCAAAGGTCTCTCGCTCGGGGACGGTTGCCAGAGCGATGGAGAAGCTGAGGATGAGCGCGGTGACGACGCTGGAGGTGGCCACCAAGTTGCTCATGTCATCATAGCTCATGAAGACCTTGAGGCCCCCAAGCTGCATGAAATGCTTCCGTTCCGCCGCGCTGACATCGTCACCCTCTCCCCCTTTGCCCTTCTTCCAGATGGAGTCCATGGCTTCTGTCTCCTCCGTCGTCGTGAGCGGCTGCACTACAGAACAAGTCGTCTGGGGGGGCGTTCTCTGGAGACTCGCGAGCGGTGCAACAGATCATCAGTTTTCCGCTGTTGAATCGCCACTTCAGCCAATCCCCATCCACGAAACCCATGGGTGGATCCCCATTGGAGGATTTTGCAGAGCAGTCTTGAGGTGGAGTGATAGGATAGATGTACGGTGGTTTTGGATTGCGAGAGGCTGTGGAGGATTGGATGAGAGTTGCACAATCTTGCCGATGATTCGTGCAAGCGTGAAGTTAGCTCTATCATCCAATCGCGTCTGTCCGACGTGTTTCCTTGGACTGCAGCCGCATACCTCGGCAGCTTCCTGCGAGACTCGTCCGGCGTCGAGTCCGTCCTCTCTCACTCACTCCCCTAGGATGCGTCGTCTTTGCGGCATCCGTCGTCCCGACAGAGGAGGGTGACGCCTGGCGAGCAGACTGTACCTCCTGTAGTGCTCCTGGGGTGCTAGTGAGGTCCAGGGACCCGTATTTCCCCCTCAGACTGGGAGCCCAAATGGGAAGCGCCATGCAGAAGGAACTCGTCTTCTGGTAAGGGCTTCGGGTGAAGGTCTGCCGCGTTCATGGCTGACGTGACCTTCTCCAGGGTGACCATGCGCATGTGCATGGCGTGACGCGCGACATGATAGCGCAGATCAATGTGCTTTGGGCGCGTCGTAGATGTGTCCCACTTGGCCCTGGCGATCGCCGTGGTAGAGTCCACGAAGAGCGGAGTCGGGCCGGTAGGGTGTAGCCGTAGCTCCAGCAGGAGGGAGCGTAGCCATCGAAGCTCCTGAACCGCCGACGCTAATGCTATGTATTCCGCCTCTCCAGATGAACGGGCCGTACGTAATCTTCTGCTTCACCGAATGAGCATGGATGTACGCCAAGCCGCCGAACAACGAGAGGAACCCCAGGAGGTGCAAGAGAAGCCGGTCGTTGAGGATGAGGAACCCCAGGAGGACCCCCAGCAAGAGCAGCCGTCACGCTCGGCTTCCTCGAGGACTTTGGCTTCATCGTGAACTACCGCTCTTAGCACGTCGTGAACGACTTCGCCTCGAAGCTCTCGGAGCGGAACTTCCTCCTGTCCACGCTCGCGCAGGACGGCTTCGCCCTCAGCCTCGCGACCGAGGAGCTCAAGAGCGACAAGGAAGTCGCGCTGAAGGCGGTGGACAAGTACGGCCTCGCGCTCGAGTAGGCCTCCGAGGAGCTGCGCAAGGATGCGGACGTCGTTCGCACGGCGCTGGGGAACGATGCCCGAGGCGCAGCGCAGGAAGCTCTGGAAGCTGCGGATCGCACCCACGCTGATCGGCAAGCAGGTCGCGGCGTGGACCAAGCAGAACCGGTTCGGTCTCGAGGATCCCTTCGAAGGCTACGTCCAGTTTATTAACTTTCCAGACTTTCCGCAGTTCCCAGACTTTCCAGACCCTCGGAAGAATGGCGCCTCGGAGGGCAACCCGGCGTTTCCGGACCTGGGGTGGCTCGCCCGAGCGACGCTGCTCGAAGTTTACTAGCTAACGAAAAGAGCGTCGAGTTCTCCGGCGCCGGCGCTTCGGCTTCCGCTTGGATTTGCTCCTTCTCGAAGACCTTCCGCCGTTGGGCGCATAACCAAGGAATGGGAGAGCATCCACTCCAAGAGTGCCATCGAGAAAGTGGAGGACCGTCAAGGCGAATGCTTCCAGAACTGCGTTTCGATTCTCCAGCTCCCATCCGGCGGCATCACATACCATAGGCAGGATGAGAGTGTAGACAGCGTACACCTTCCAGGAGCATCCTCCTTCCGAACTGGGGCGTGCATATTCTTGGATTCTATTGCGAGCGTCATGCAGGAACCAACGCGAAGCAATCTGAATTGCAAACCAGCGAACTTCTACATTGCTAGATTGCTATATTGAATCTCCTCTTATACTCCGGGCACAGACACCCTTCACCTTCTCGACGGTACTGATCCTCAGCCGATGGATGTACCCATGCGACGCGCCCTTGTTCTGAACTGACTTGGACAAGCCCTGGGTCCTTCAACCTCACATCGCCTCCCCAGCTAATCACCTCCGCGCCACCTTGATCCACTGCTATCTGCAGCACTTGTATGAGCTGTGCGTACTCTCCCTGCGACACGACGCATGGCTTGTGAATTGTGAAGGTCTCCGCGGTCTTGCCTTGCAGTTCCTCGGCAAACTCCTTCACAATCAGTTCGTCGGTAAAAGTTGCGCTTGGCGACCCTGCTTGAAGCCCTTGAGCATCGTCGCAAACATCCCGAACCGCCGTCGCCGCGGTTGCAAGGGTTTGCAGGGACTCAAAGCTGTAGGTGGAACCATCGCCCAGCATTGACTCCGGCAAAAGCCCTGCGACAAACGCGCCACCTGCTCCAACACCAGCGGCAAGAGTGGCAGCCATGACACCAATCTTAATCAAAGCCATGGAAAAGGCGAATGCTTTTGCAAAACGTTTGAACTTCTCCTTCAACACCTTCAACTCATATCCTTTGCCGCCATTCGTCGGCGCGATGCGCCCCGTCACCGGACAAACAAAGAAGAGGTAGTACTTGTCGGATACCCAACCCTTCCGAATGTCTGTCCGACCCGTCAGCAGAATCTGGATCTGTGCAGCGAGTTCGGCAGGAAGCAGCAGCGGCGTACATGGCAAAGCATGCTCTTTCATGGCGAGCTGCGCCACCTGACGGCTCACCGTGTGCACCTGCATTCCAACATTCCGCACAAGATCTCGTACGCTCTGGTCATCATTTTCTTCCTTCGTTTCAGCGAGAACAGAGGGCCAAGCATGCTCCTCCTTCTTTTTCTTAGAAAGGAAATTCTCACTTCCCTCCTCAAGAATGGTCGAGCCAGATTTCAAGAATGCTTGAGCCTTGAGCCGATATCTACGCAGCTTCGGCTTTACGTGTGGCGCCGTGAATGAGGCTGCATCCAGCAACCACTTCATCATCTGCTTCATTACAAGCAGAACGACCGGTTTGTCTTGTTCATGCTCCATTTCCGCTTCGAGAAGATGGGCTGCGGCTCCTTCGTTGGATGCCCAGACCCAGGCCATCCATCCTATCTCCAAACCGGCATCGTTGTCGTGCAGCATCAGGCACTGAAATATGGCGTACTCGTTTCCAGCGTCACCTCCTTCCCAGACAACCTTGACGAAGTTTCGACTAAGGTATGGCCGGCCGAGCTCGCGCTGTGGGGATCCTTGCGCGGTTGAGAGCATACCATCCTCCCCCTCCTCCTCCTCCTCCTCCTCCTCCTCCTCATCAAACTCGTCGTCCTCATCGATGGGGTCCGGAAAGGCTTGGAGGACTCGTGCTTGGAAACGAGAGAAGGTTCCGCTTGGGAAAATCTGCCACAGATCATCTGTTCTTGATCCATGGCTCGAAAAATTCAGAAGAGACACCAAGCGACCACTGTAGACACCATTCAAGAGAGACTCTTCCAACAGCAGCTTGAACTTTTCGAGTATGATCTCACTTGGCGACATCTGCTCCCTGAGACGTGCCCTCGCGACTGCCTTCTCGTAGCCCTTGTAGGTGTCCGCAGTGTTGATGACCGCAGGAAACCACTCCTCCTTCGCATTTCCGACGGGCACACAAAGCCGCATAGCTTCGATCATGGCCACCAGGATTTCCAAAGTGTCGCCATCTTGAACGCCCTCTCCTGCCTCTTGAATATTGCGATGCAACAACTCTTTAACATCTTCATGGTGCATCCGGTTCGATCGATTCTCGCCGACTCCTCGCATCCAATCCGCCGGCTGGAAGAACTTTCCAAGTACAATCGAGCAGAACCAGTTAGGGTCCCAAATCACCACGCTGAGCCCCTCGTCCGCGCTATGCAGAAGCACTTCCCCACACTGCTCCACATAGCCCAACAGTGCATCTAAAGCTCCGTCACCTAGCGATTGCAATTGTTCCGGAAGCTGCATCCGTAGGGTTGTACGCGCCTCTGCCGCTTTCTGAATGCGTGAACCAGCCAAGCGTAGTGTTGGAACTACTTGTACGACCTCCGAGCACAGTGAGGGCATTGAAAGACTAGTGTTTTGCTCCGCCGCTCCTGCAGGACCTTGAATGTCATTCCAGCAAGCTTTGACATAGTTGTAAATCCCTCCACATTGCCGGGACGAAGTTGCACAGAGTGAAACTGGGCGCTCCGAAAACAGAGAAAGGCGCCCGCGTGGACTCCACGTCACAACTTCTGCATCTGCAATGCCAGTGACTTCCTCCTGCTGCGCTGCCTCCAACTTCGCTTTCATGCGCGAATACTCCAACAGCACTCCTCGCATTGCTCTTTCGTGGTCTTCTTTCTCGTTCCTGGTGGTTCCTTCAAACTTGTTCGCAACGACCAGAACACGATTTGAGTCTGGGTTGGCAACTGTTTCAAGCATGGACAGCCAATAACGAAGCTCTCTTGCACAGGACATTGGTGTCGTTGTAGGAGGAGCAGCCCTCAAAGCATCTGTATGGCTATCGCCTCGATCTGGGTTGATGGGAATCACCACAACAAAGATAGACAAAGGCTTGCTCAGCATCTCAACATACGTCAGCTGAAAGTCCTTCTGGCCCCCGTGATCGAAGATTTGGACATCCACCCCTTCTTCGATGCGCCGTGAAAGAGGATTCAAAAGCTTGGTCCGGCCAATTTCTACTCCTCGTGTGCGGCCATCCACGAAGTCTTTGTTCTTCAGTGCATCAGCCTCTTCACGCTCCATCATCAGATGCAGACGGACTTGTGTTTTTCCTGCACCACCAGGACCGCAGAGATGTACTCGTGGGGGGGATATTGGAATACGGTTGAAAAGCATCTGAGCTACCGAAGAACTCTTCACTTGACTAATGAATTCGAGGTACCTTTCCCACTTTTCCTTCCCTTTGATGCGATTAAGAAGTGCATCCAGAGCAGATTGTCCTCGTTCATCAACAGCCAAAAGCACTTTCACTGCTTCTGAAGTTTCTGCTTTTAGCATTTTATGGTCGCCTGTGTCCTCGATAATTTTGAGAATCGGCTTCAGCGCTGTTGCTAGTACAGCGTCATTTCCTCGATGGATAATGTGGTGTAGCAAAGTAACTCGTTTGCCGCCAAAAGAGAAAAGCTCGGTTGGGAGTGGACTAATAAGTGGAAGTAGTCCACAGAGCGTATCCCATTTCTCCGCTTTTATGGTTGTAAGGACTGTTTCGATTAAAACTTCGGTAGCTACTCCACGGCCTCGCAAGGTTTGTACCACCCCACGGTCTAGTAAGGCTTGCACGACCTCGAGATGGCCCATTTGAGCTGCAATTTGAAGCGTTCGACGTATTAACTCCTCAGAAAGTGCAGACACGTCAGGGTGGTGAATCGATCAGGTCTACCAGAATACCCGTAAATTGACATCTTTGGGTGGAAACGCCGTGTGGGCCTATTGATACTGTTCTACTAGGAGTAAAAGCTGCGAACGAATATGTTAGCATCCAACGCATGCCCTGGAGTGTATTGGTAAAGCAATGGGACAGCTGCATCAGTAGCGCAGGAACTTTCATCCAACGGAGGCAGTGAGAAGCGGGCCACCTATCGCCCTTTGATTGAGCTTCAACAGTCTTCTCTGCTTTTGATCGGCCACACCAAATTCAAATGGGCACAGAATAGCAGCAAATGGGAAGGCTTCCCATTGAAAACCTCTGTTCTCCGGATGAAATCGAGCACCTCCTTGCTGAGATACTTGGTGTTGAAGAATTCTCTCGATCATGTCGCATTGGGGAGACCTGTTCGATTCACCACCCGTCAGCCCCATGCCTTAACAAGGCTTGCACCACCTCCAGTTGGCCATTCTCAGCTGCAACGTTGAGTGGCGTGGCTCCATTGTTGTCCGCAGCCTCCTTGTCCGCCCCACGGTCTAGCAAGGCTTGTACGACCTGCAGGTGGCCTTTCTTAGCTGCACTGTTGAGTGGCGTCACTCCATCCTTGGTCGCAGCCTCCTTGTTGGCCCCACGGTCTAGCAAGGCTTGCACCACCTCCAGGTGGCCTTTCTGAGCTGCAATGTTGAGTGGCGTCCATCCATTCTTATTCGCCGCCTCCTTCTCCCCGCCACGGTCTAGCAAGGCTTGTACCACCTCCAGGTGGCCATTCTCAGCTGCAACGTTGAGTGGCGTCCAACCATTGTTGCTCGCCGCCTCCTTGTCTGCCCCACGGTCTAGCAAGGCTTGCACCACCTCCAGGTGACCTTTCTCAGCTGCAATGTGGAGTGGCGTCCATCCATACTTGTCCACCGCGTGTACGTTCGCTCCCTCGCGTAGTAGAGTTTTGACGACAGTTACGTGACCACTCGAAGCTGCGACACCAAGCGCTGTATCTCCATACTTCTCTTCCTTCGCCTCCGTGTCCGCCCCCTCCGCAACCAACCTCACCACCTCTTCCACATCCCCCCTCTCCGCCGCGTCGTGAAGCGGCGTACGAGACATGTTCGGAGTGCCACTTTGCGTCTGAGAAATGCCCTTTGCGCGCCAACTCAGCCGAAGTCTTCTCAACCATTAGCCAGCGCAGTGCAGAAAGAGCCCTCAATTCAGCGCGTCATCCTTTTTCATCGGATACAGTTTGAAGATTCCTTCTGCGCCCCTGCCGGAACTACAGAGGCTCGGATTGGTCACTTGCCTTCCATTTGGTGCGTTGATTGGCCTAGAAAATTATTCTGCAGCAGCAGCTCCTACCTCTTCGGACTTCTTTGGAGTTTCATCTCATGCTCCAATGAAGTCTTCGCTCTTGGTAGCTCAGCTCCGAAACACACAATCTTCTCCATTTGATGGATCTGAACTCATCGCACTCCTAGCCAATTCTGCGGAATCGAAGCGGGTAGGGGTGCATCTCCACAGAAGCGTCCTCTAACAACTCATATTTTATGTGCTACGAAAGTAAATTGATGCAAGCCAATCCCAAAAACCAGAATTCCTTCTACCCTCGAAGGTGCGTCTTATTCGCTTGTGTGGTTACAACCTCGCCAGTTCATTCGTCTGCGGAAAATCATTCTCGCATCATTCCAGAAGAGGAATTATATGTGAACCAATTAGCGTTTCCCTGGCCATAGGTCTTTGTAGAAGATACGCTTTTAATCGAACCAATCCCGTCAGCTCTAGACGTCTCTCTTTCTTTGAGACTTGAGAATATGGGCCCGCCGGTATGTTTCATCACCATCGCGCCTTGCGCCGCCGCAGCAGGGACTACAAGGAGGATGTTGCTCCCACGCATGCGCTGCTCTTCTTCCTCAACTCTCGCAGACTCTCCCCTCTCACACAACATGGCATTTCGCGTCAGGAATTCCGCAACCACTGACGGGCAATCCGCGTATGAAATTCTCGGGCTCCACGAGGGGGCGACCGACGAGAGTATCCGCACGGCGTACCGCTCGCTCCTTCGGAAGTGGCATCCGGACCGCCGTAAGGATGCGCCCGAAGCGGCCAACGACATGGCGAAGCGCGTCAACGAGGCCTATGCATCGATCCGCACCGCCGAGCACCGTCACAATTCCTGCCAACCCGCCTAGCACGCCCAACCAAAAACCTCCAATCAACAAAACCAAGATGATGACGAGAACATTTCCACTGGATCCCGAGGCGGTGGACTGGTTAGGAGCATTCAGGAGAGTGAGGGTTAGGGTTAGGGTTAGGGTTAGGGTTAGGGTTAGGGTTAGGGTTAGG
>JAAMXY010002671.1:0-17284 GCA_019677205.1 Pinguiococcus pyrenoidosus
GAGAGAGAGAGAGAGAGAGAGGAAGAGACAGAGAGAGAGAGAGAGAGAGCACACGCCGCCGAATGCTTCAGGATCGAGGGTCTTCCGAACACGCTAGATCTTGAACTTGACGCGCTCGTCCTTGCTTATCTCCTCGTAGATCTAGAGAAGCCAGCGTGTCAGCGATGCTGCAGCTCGGGATATCTAGGACGCAATCAAGGTCGAATTGGCTCACCTTGTAGAGCATCTCGGCGCTCTTCACTGGCGCGGTCACAGATACGCTCTGGTATTTGCCTTTGTCGAGGAGCGAGAACCGGACCTCGTCGAACTCTACTTCGGCGACCTCGGCCACCAGCTTCACCATGTCTAGATGGAAGTCCCTCTCCCGCAGTCCAATGATCTTGATCTGAAAGTCGCACGGAAAGTCCAGGAGCTTCCCGAAGATGCTCTCTTCGCCCGGTACATCGGACGGCGTCGCCATCTGCTCGCCCACCACAGACGCACTCCCGTTCGCTGCTCGCACCTTTCAGGACGTGGAAACCTTGCGTGAGAATACCACGTTTGTAAAAAAGGCAAGGGAAAGGCAAAGTCACGCAGAGAAGCGCAGAAAAAGAGCCACTGCAAAGCAAGGAAAACGAAACGGGACCTGCTCCAAGTATTGAATGGTCTTCTCTTTTCTTTCCTCCGGGTCGTCCTGCGGGCTGACCGGTAGGAGCCGCAAGGACTGCCTGCGAAAGAAGCTCCTCGCTGAAGCGCCCCGGATGCTAAGTGAAGAGGGCTTGGACGCACACCAGCCGGCCACTCTCATCGAGGTGAAGGACGCGGTGACGAGCAGGATGGCCGAACTCCGCCACATGTCGATGTCCGGAGAAGGAGCGACGCGTAGTCTCAAACCAGCTCCACTTCCAAGGGGCGCGCACACTGAGTGGACGCAGACCAGGCTAGAGGAAGGACCAGCCCCTTGCGTGGCGCGCGAGACCGCCGCCAGCGAATACGCTGGCGGCGTTGCGCGTTCTGGAGGCATAGGATGGAACGGAGAAATGCAGATTCGATTCTACAGAATGAATCCAGCTGTTCTGCGCGCAGCCACAAGTTACAAAATACTGAAATTCATTTTTGGAGTGTATGATTGGATATGACGGGAAATCGCCTCGCTTGGATATGAACATTATCTTGCCATGTAATTGCTGCAGAAGGGCGCCGCACAGAGTGGCGCAAAGCGACAGCTTGTTGAGCGCCCGAGGTGCGCGGGTTGCACCCAAGATGCAGCTTGCGTGCTTTGGCGCCGCCACGAACGGCGCCAAGCTCAAGCATGTCTGCGTGCATCCGACCAAGGCCCTCGTGGCCACCGCGGACGAGCTCTCGTCCGTCTCGGTGTGGAATCTGCAGGAGCAGGAAAGGCTGTACAAGCTGGATTTGGGACAGCTGCAGAATTTCCTCAAGCTGGGACCTCGCGCGCCGCCGGGAGCGCCTGCGCACCGCAGCTCCACCCTGGTGCTCACGCCTGGCCCTCTGCCGCTCAAGCAGAGCTTAAGGCTCGGCCGGGTTCGCAGCCTTTGCCTCCTGGACGACGCGTTTCTGGAGGCGTCCAGCGCGGTGAAGCTCGGCTCGCAGCTGAATGTGGAGTCTCCTGAGAATGCGCACCTGCTTCGCGGCACGGTGCTCCTGCTGGGCACGGAGGGCGGCGTGGTGCTGGCGCAGGTGGCTTCTGGAAGCCTGCACCTGATCTCGTCGCAGCCGCTTCAGGGCGCGGCGGCGACGGCATTGTCTCCGCTCAGTCGGCAGCTGCTGGCCATCGGGTGCGCGGATGGGCTGTTGCGCCTGTGGGACTTCCGCAACTGGGTGCTGGTGTCCACCCTCTCCGCCCACGCGCGGGAGGTGGTGCAGATCGTCCCCACGCCGACGTTGCCCATCAGTGCGCGAAGCAGCCAGAGGGCCGAAGATATCGTGGACGATCCTCTTCAGGAGGCCTTCGCGAGCTTCGTGACCATCGGCGCGGACGGAAGCATGCTGTACTGGCACTTCAAGATCATGGGCAACATCGCGCAAACCGATGGTCCTTCCGCGCTCTTCGAGGTGCCCAAGGCGGCAGCGGCGATCGGCGCGGAACTCGCCTTGTCCTATGATCAGACGAGCCGCTACCTCTATGCCTCCGGCGAGGGCAAGATCTGGGGATGGGAACTGCCGGCGATGAGTGGCTTCTCGTCGGATGCGCGCGGGCCGGACACGTCTCGCCGGCCCAAGCTGCCCTTGCGATTCCAGTTCGCTCTGCCAGTGCTGGACAAGGGAGCGTGGTATTCCTTTGGCATCTTCTTCGGGATGGCGCCCGTGCCCGACGGCGGGCCCATGTTCGCGGCGATCACGACGGGCCTGAAATACGGACCACGCCTTTGCCTGTGCTTCCAGGACCTGCGGGGCCTCGTGGATGGCATCCACTTCCCGGAGCAGAACGCCGAGGGCCTGCGGCAGCTGGGCCGCTGGCGAGAATGGGATGTCCGCGCTCTCCACGAGGGCCTCCCGGATCGCCTGAAGCTCTACGAGCTGGGGGCGAGCGCGGTTCGGCGCGGCTCCATCATCGTCGGTACGAATGCCGGCTTCCTTAGCTTGGTGTTGCCGGGCAGCGGCAAGGCGGGCTACATGAGGTACGCGTCGCATCCCTCCTGGGGAGACTGCGTGCTTCACTGCAATGGCAAGACGATCATGAAGCACACCGCAACGCGACCGGTGAACTTCAGCAGCCCCGGCACGATGCAGATCGGGTCGTACGAGGGCTACGCGCCTCTGATCACGGCGCAGTACCCGTCCATGGGCCCCGTGGGATTGACCTTGGTGCCGTCCCTGAGAGCGTGGGGCTACGCGCTTCCGTCGAACTTCCAGGTGCTTCCGTCCCCGAGCGGCCGCTTCGTCTGCGTGTCGTACTCGGCCGTCCACGCCTGGCGAATCTTCAGCGTGAGCGCTGGAGAGGAGGGCGTCGAGCAGAGCGGAACGAAGCTCGAAAGGGAGGGCCACGGGGTGTTTTTCACTTGGATCAACGACGAATCCGACGATGAGCGCTATGCGTATCTCTTCATCGACGCGGGGCAGACGGCGAACGAGAAGAAGAAGAAGGGCTTCACGCTGTCTCGGAAGCAGAAAGAGACGTCGCAACCCCTCGCTCGCCCCGTCTTCCGCATCGGCTTGGGGAGGATCGAGACGGACCTGATGTCGGACGGGTCCGGAGCGGAAGCTCCTCCGATCGAGCTTCCGGCGGGCATCAACGCGGTGTCGTGCCTGTGGGGCAACGGACCGCTCCTCGCTCTGGACATCGCTGCCTTCCGCAACCGCCGTATCGAAGCGACGGGCGTATCGCGATTCTACAAGATCGCGCCGGGCGAGTCTGGCGGACTGACGCTCGAGGCCCGAGGCGCGGAGGTCCCTCGACCTCTCTTCCTCGAGTGGGATGACCAGAATCGATGGTGCGCCATGTTCTACGTCGGCAACATCGTCATCTACGAGAACGTGAATGGCGCCCTGAGGCCGCATTCCCGCCGATACGTGCATGCCGCCGCCGGCGCGGCGCCGCTTAGTGGGATGTGGGCCATGGGGGGCCTCTTCTACGTCACGCAGGAGAAGGTTGGACTGATTGTCCCAGCCCCGCTTGGAGACAAGGAGGTCAGCGTCGAGTGGGCAGGCTACTGCGAGCACCACACGCTGGCCGCGTACTCGGACGGAATAGACACCAACCTTGCCGTGAAGACCGCTCTTCGGGGAACCGTGGTGCCGGTGGCAAGGCGTCCAGAAGGGGACGTCCAGCTGCTTGGCGTGAAGGGTGCGCAGCTGCTGCTCTGCAGCCAGGAGACGCCGTTTTGGTGCCCGCTCACTGCGCCGTTGATCAAGCTTAGCTTCCTGTTGGCCAACGGAGAAATCGACGGAGCGCGCGAGACGCTGGGCGAGTTTGACCCCTTGTTCCAGGACCACCTGTGCGATATCGTCGCCAAGTTTGGCGCCCAAGAGCTTCTTGACGACTTGCCGGCCAAGTCCGTGGCTGCAGAGCTTGCAGCACGCCTGTCATAGCGTTCGAGGAACTGGAGAAGCCTCGGCTTGCCTGGCAGCCGAGTAGCCGAGCAGCCGAGCCCGCAGTCGAGCTAGCACGCCGGTTTGAGAAGCGCTTTGAGGAAAGAAGCGTGGAGCTTCCGGACGGCGCCTCGCTCGGTCCATGAACTACAAAAGAAGGGCTCAAGAAGGCGAAGAGAAGTCCCTCGCCAAGGCAGGTGTCCTCTCCAGAAGCAAGTGTTGTTTGTCTTAGCTTTCATGCTCCATGAACTCCATCGCGTTTCCGTCGGGGTCTCTGCAGAACAGTGCCGCTCTCCCGGACATTGACATGGTGTAGGGGATTCCAAGGCCCTCCAACTTCTCCTTCAGGGGCGCAATGCTAGATACGAAGAAGGCAATATGCCTGTCCCTGCCGCCGTGCTCTGGCCGGCCGTCCTTGGGATCTACGGACGGCAACTGCATCTGCACGGCAAAGGCGGTTGGAAGTCTTGCAAGGACTCAAGTGGAAGGGCATCTTTTCCATGTCACGCCACGTACCAAATGGATCTGCTGGCCTCCTGCAACTTTGAGGAAGGCCCCGGGATACGGCAGCTTCGGGTTCCGCAAATGGGACTCATCTGTGAAGCCGAGGACGTTGATGTAGAAGTCCTTCGCTCTCTCAACCTGCGCAGCCACGACCTGCTCAGGAGCTGTCCCTCGTCATAGTCACAATCTCCCATCGGCCGAACCTCTGATACTAGAACGCCGACGTGCTGGATGGCTTCATACTGAATCCGCTCCGCTGCTAGTTGCACCGCTGCCCTGCGCGGTGGAGAAGGAACGAAGCAGCTGCATGTGGATAGGTAGGCCAGCACAAGCAGAGCCCCTTGGCGCATCATGACCGTCGGAAGAGCCAGCCGGAAGTAGTACCAGCGATAGACAGCCGCGGCGAGGACCAAGCGGAAGCGTCAGGCTGACGCAGCGGCTTCAATGATCGAATCAACAAGCGATGCTGTGTTGTGATCAGAGATTTTGAAATTGGGACGTTTTCCCTATTCAAGAATAATATTTATATAAATTTTCAGGATAATTATTAGCGTGATTATTGACCAGGGCTATGATATTGGGAAATTATCCCAATAGATAGTATGGATCTCTACTGATCGAGCGGCTTCCCGCGCAATTTTGACTTTTGGCGGCGGATAATCTCGAGCTCCACAGCTTCGGGGGCACAGGAGCAGCGCCACAATGAGTGCGAGCCCCATGCTGACGCAGACGCTGACTGTGTCTCGAGTGCTCCCAGAGGCAGCGAAAGATGCGCTGGCGCAACCCGATGCGTCGCACTTGCGCGCCGATGATTTTGGGTGGTGTGGCATCTCCTTCGGACACAAGCTGCTGCTCTTCAAATTTCCGAACTTGGAGGATGGACACTTTGAGGTACTCTGCGAAGGCACCTTCCTGAGCACAAGAGGCAGACAGCCCGTATCTCTTGGCGTCGACTAACTTGGCCATGGTGGTGTGCTTGTAGCTGCGGACTCTTGCTTTGGGATTCAACGCCGCATCGGCCGACAACAGGAGCCTGCTGAGCGACTGGATGGTGCGGCGAGGCCCTCGCTCAGACAGCACGTACCTCTTCGCCGCTTCCGCTTCGGGCCAGATCCGGTTCCTGAGCATCGTGGGGAACAACCTGGCGGAGGTGGACTGCAGCGAGCATCTGGATTTGGACAAGGAGGAGAGATGCGGCGCTCTCCTGTGCGTCTCGGAAGGGGTCTGCTTGGTGGGCACGAGCGCCGGGAAGATATTCGCGGTCATCTACGACAAGTACACCGACGTGCTGCGCATCCGCTCGGTGCCGTTGCTGCACATGGTCCACGGGCTGCTCCAGTCTGCTGGCTGCGCCCTCGGCCTCATGGAAAGCAGTGAAGAGACGGTCAGAACCATGTTTCGGACAAGTGGGACGCGGCTCGAGCGGGGCGGCTACCAGAGATGCGTCTTCACCCTGACGGATCGGCGGATATTGGCCTTGAGCGCCACCTCCGGAGCGGGGTCCGAAGCCAATCTATCCGTGCTTGCGTCCACGGAAGTGAGAGAAGCATGCCTCGCGCAGCTCCGCCGGGAGGAGCTCCACGACAAGCTCCTGATCTTCACACTCAATGCAGTGCTTGTGCAAGACTGCGTCGTCTCAGCCGAGGGCTCTCGCGGTGCCGCCAATCCGGTAGCCATCGACGGCGTGGGCGCCATCGTCGCTGTCCTGTGCGCTTCGGTCCTCGAGGAGGTCGCCGAGAACGAAGCGCCGCTGGTGACGTACTCGTTGCACCTGTTCCGCCTAGATCAGTCGACTGGTGCTTTCTTCAGTCCGGGGGTGGCGTTGCAGAAGGAGGGGCACTTCAGCTTCCGCTCCATTCCGTGCAGGAAGCGCGGGGAGGACGGCATGTGTTTCCGGCTGCCGACGCCAGCACCACACCTGACGTCGGAGGCGAGTCTCCGCGACCTGCTTGCGCAGCCCCCGGTCATGTGCCTCGAGTATGGGCCCGCCGTTGGACCCCAGATCCTGCATGTTGGCTTCTCTCTCGCAGGCCAGCCTCCCGAGGTCACGACGCTTTGTCTCGAGTCCTGCCAGGGATTCTTTTCCGTGGAGTGCTCAGGATTGCAAGTGCCACCGGATGTTCTGTCAAGTGTGCGCGGCTTCCAGGCGATGCGCAGCAAAGAGTCGGTACTCGTCTACGACGGCGAGAAAGCCGTGGACATCAGAGTACAAGTCAAGGCTGGGCGCACGTCTGACGTGCAGGCACCGCCTCGGCTTCAGCACACAAGCGAAGAGCTGGTGGGAGAGGGGGCCCATGGGTGGGCGACGAAATACCTTGCTGCGACGATCGCTACGACGCACATCCCAGAGATCGAAGAGATGCAGAACCTTGCGAGCATGTGCAGAAAAGGGTTGGGGGCACCGCTTCTGCAGATCGCTCGGGAGGCGATGGAGTTGGCATGCAGCGCCATTTGCGACTGTGTCCCAGATGCGCTTGCGCGGTCTCTGACCAAGATCGAAGCCACATCCTTCGCGGCAGGCTTGTGCCGGAGCATCTACCCCGGCGGCCACCAGATTCCTTCCCGGACGCTGGAGAGAAAGCTGGAGCTGCTGGAGAAGCTGCGCTCAGCGCTCCTGACCGCTGGCTTGGTCTTAGTGACGCCGGGCGCTCCGAGGCTGCTCCAGGACTTTCATGCCCGACTGGAGATTTGCACGTACCTTTGTCACCATCTCTCAAGTACCGCGCCCGAGATCCTCGCGGCCCGGCAGGCGCGGATCACGGGAGACGCAGACCTGCTTTTGCTGGGGATCGCCCGTTGTGTGGAGGACGTCATGATTCTGAGCGGGACGACGCTGCATGACCTTGGCCTCTCAGCAGCGGATGTCTTCTTCAGTCGGGCGTCCGCCGTAGAAACGGGCCTTCGATTCGTGGCGGAGCGGGTCTTGGAGGAGACCAAGAACCATCCGAATGCGACAAGTTCTTCGCATCGGACGCTCGTGTTCTCGTTCTTGGACCTGTTCTCGAGCGCTTTGCGGGTCCTGACTAGGAGTTCGGTGGAGCAGAGCAGAAACGATGCCCCCTTGGTGCTGCTTGCCTCCATGCCGATCCGCGTCGCGCTGGCGGGAGTGCTGGAGGCAGCGACTCTCGTGGTTCCCTTGAGCCAGTCCGGCCAGGCGGTGTGCGCGGGGGACCTGGACGCGAGCTTCTTGGATGGCATGAATGCTCGCATTCGCCATCTGACGGAGCTGCTCTGTCACTCGTATTCGGCAGCGGCGGCTGGAGAAGCAGCTGATAAGGAGACCGAGGCGCGGATCAAGATGAGTGCGGTGCGCGCTCTTTGGGTGTACCACGGGAACAAGGACGCACTCGCCCTTGCACAGCGGCTTGGCCACTGGCTCGAAGTCTTGAACCTGTGCGAGATCATGGACACGTGCATGGGAAGGCCCCGAAAAGGCGGACTGCCCCAGGGGTTGGAGTACTTGTCGGAGGCTGTCCCGAGGCATCGGTCCTTGACCGTGGGGCCGCACGGCCTATGCTCCGCCTCGGGGCTTGAGCTACCCGCCTTTGCCCTGCAGCACCTTGCCGACCGCGAAAGGTGGGGAGCCGTGCTGGACTTTGGCCGCTTCGTGCCCAGCCATCTCAAGCGCTTCTTGGCGGAGCGCCCGAGGTACCGCTGGATTTTCGAGCTGAGCTGCGGAGAGCACGCCAAGGCGGCCCAGACCCTGGTGCACCTTGCTCCAGTGACCGGCGACCTAGCGGACGAGGAGCTGCACTTCAGCATCGCACGTCTTGCAGCGGCAGCCGCGGGAGATGCGCGTCAGAAAGATCTCGCCGAGGGCGAGCTGCGCTGCACTGCCTTGCGCAGATCCCTCCTGGCGAGGAATCGGGACGTCACCAGCGAGCGTCGGGCTGGAGGGTTAGTGGAAGAGGCTCTGGTGGTGGTACGGACGCTACCAACGAAAGGAGCGACGCCCGACGCGGTCGCCTTCCTGCTCGAGTGCCTCTCCGTTCTCGCAGCCGCGGTGAGAGACCTGTCCGGGTCGCTGACAGGCTGGCCAAGCCCGGAGGAAAGCCACGAGTTGCTGTTACGCTTCTGGCACGAGGTGATCCTTCTGGACTTTGACCTCTTCCAGGCGATGCAGCGCGGGCGACAAGGCAAGGCAATGGTGATTCCCGACGATCGCGTGCGGGAGGAGCTATCCAAGACGCATCTGTCGCAGCTGCTCTTCCGGCACCTTCACGCTGGGTCCGGTGAGGCGTGCATTGACTTCAAGGCGTATGCACATTTCCTGGAACACGGAAAGTGTGAGTTGGGCACCGCGGTGCCGAAGCTTCTCCCCCTGCTGGAGAGCACCGCGCAGATCGCGGCCGACGAAGCTCGGAACTTCGGATACAAGAGCGAGCCCGCCTTAGAGGACGCCGTGGACATGGAGGATGGCTATGAAGCCCTGGAGTAGCAGCAGGCAGCCGTGAATTCCTGGTTACTTCGCATCACTGTTGGACAGGGTATCTAACAAGGTCATCTGCTCCGCCTCGAGCCGCTGCAGGCTCTGGTACTGCTCCGCGTAGCGGTCAAGCTCCGTTCGCCGCTCTTTGATCTGCACTTGCAACGCCAATATCTGCCGGCGACGATTCTCCTCTTCGGAGTCGCAGGAGTTGCGCGTCCCGATTGCCAGCAGCTTCTGCCGCTCGATCGTCTGTGCCATGGTGTCCAGCACCGTAAGAATCCGCTGCGTCAGCTCATGGAAGTCGCGGGTCTTTGTCACGAAGGCTTCGGACTCGGAAGACAGAGCGGCGCTGTGCTTCGACTTCTCCGGCGCCAGGACGCGAATTTGGTTCTCATCGTCGAAGGCGATCTTCACCTATCGGCACAGGTCACGCAGACTTAGACGCTCCTCTGGGACGAAGGCGGACCTCAAGGAGGGCCGACGAGGCCTTGCCGGCAAAGCAAAGTACCTGATCTATGACATCCATAGTGATCTAGTCTAGAAAGTGGGAGCGCCCGGGAGAGGAGATCTCAGAGCTCCACTATGGCGGGAAAAACGGGTCGGCATTTGAACCTTTTTAAAACATACTGAAAAATTAAAATTTTATTATCATCTAGAGAACTTGTCTCAAGTATATTTAAAAATGTTTAAATAACGTTTTATCTGAACTTGAATGATTGTATTATATGAGAAATATAAAACAAAATTCTTTACCTGCTTCTTTCTTCCGTTGTTTCAAGATTATAGTTTTCTTTATGATCAAGATCAAGTTCAGGTCCTTCCGTTTCCAATTCCAATTCAAGTAGCGGTTAAGGTTCCCGCCCTTTCTTGCCGAGCGCCATCTGAAGGACTTCACATGATTTCAATTGCCGCGTGTGGACGCTTTCTCTGAGCGGCAGACGTCCCATTTCCCGCATTCTTTGTGGATCCCGCGGTGGCGTCGCAGGTGTCGCGCCCGGTCGATCCCATGGCTCAGGTGAACGATGAAGAACTTTGGCGCTTGGGTCTTGCCGGCCGGCGTACGGGAGTCACGGTGCGCGGAGACATCAAGAGAGACTCCCACGGCTTCGAAGACCTGGAGGCCTTCTGGCACGCGAACGACGAGGGCCATGTGGCGGATCCGTCGCCTCTGCGGGGCCTTGATACGCCAGCAACCACCGCGAGCCGAAAGTCTTCTCGAGCGACGCCGACTTTGGACGACGAATACGACTCTGCCACGGATGCGGCAGACATCGGAGAGGCCCTGGACCCTGTCACGCCGCTTGTGGAGAAGCGGAGCACCCGCAAGCTCCGCTTCGCGGACGAGGAGCCTCCTGCTGCAGAGAGCGCGGGTGCGATGCAGGAGGACGTGGCGGACTTCGAGCATCCGGACACGGACGACGGGGAGAACGACTTTCTGCCGGCGGCGGACTCGCCGACAGTCCCCCTCGACGACGATGAAGACGCCGGCGACTTGGACGACGGAGACGCGGATACGGAAGAGGACATTCCAGTTCGCAAGGCGCCGAGCAGGGGCCGCAAGAAGCAGAGCGCTGCCAAGGCCCAGCCGCGGGCCAAGCAGATGCCCGGAAGGAAGCCGGCGAAGGCGGCGAAGGCGACGAAGCCGAAGGCCTCGCGGAAGATGTTTGTCGCGGACAAGGAAGACGACGTCGACCCCGAGTTTGCGAACATCGATCCGGACAAGATGGTCACGGGAGGACTCCGGCTCGCTGAGATCGCCTCTCCCGACTTGAATGACAACGAGAACGGCGTGCGCCGCAGCAAGCGACGCCGATGCGAGCCCCTGAAGTGGTGGAAGTCTGAGCGGCCCATCTATGAGCGCGAGGAAGGGTACCAGCTGCCCGTGGTCAAGGCCGTGACCAAGGCGCCGGCGAAGACCCCGGCAGGCTATCGCCGCCGGGCTCCGCTGAAGAGGCGAAAGAAGAAGACCTCCAAAGCGGCAGACGAGAATGGCGAGGACGAGGATGATTTCGACGACAGAATAGATGATGCTGAGGAGCCCTCAACGGTGCTTCTGAAGAGGCCTCTCCCCCGGACGCAGCTTCCCAGGAAGTACACCTATAGAGACGATGGATGGGCGATCGTGTGGGACGAGGAGAAGCTGCACGCCACAGAGAAGCGCATCGTGACGTACTCCAGCCACCTGCAGGAATCCAAGCTGCCGATCACCGCAGGGCGGCCGAAGGACAAGCAAGGGGTAGGCTTGGCGGCGCAGGCGTTCAACACGAAGGAGGTGCCCGGGCACATGCCCGGGTGGATATCTGGCCAGGTGGTGCTGCCACCGCAGGCGATCAAGGATGCGGAAGGAGTCGGGCAGTGCATTCAGGTCTTCTTCCTGGGGTTTGCACAGCCTGGATCCCTCGAGTTCGCAGTGGCGTCTCCCGACGAGAACGGCTTCGACGACAAGACGGCGCAGAGATTCCTCCTGGGCCCAGGCGATCATTTCGTCGTGCCTCCAAACAACATCTATCGCCTCGAGAATCATTCGAAGACGTCGAAGGCTGTCATCTGCTGGACCATCATAAAGCCTTTGGAGTCCCAGGATGCTTTCACCGCGGCCGAGGACTTCATCCATCAAGCGGCTGAGGATGGAGGGAGGAATCATAGCGGGCAGACGGACAAGGATCGGCACGAGCTGATCAAGTCGGCCATTCTCGACGATGACGACGATGACGACGGCGACGACGATGACGACGGTGACGACGATGACAATGGTGAAGGGGATGGCATCGAGGAAGATAGTACCTAATCGACGAAATCGATGACTTATTTCTTTCCTTGACTCGCCTAGGCAGAAACTCCGCAACCTGAAAGAGCCATCCCCACACGCTCTCGGTCTTCAGGCGCAGCAAAATCGTCTTCTGTGATCCCGATCTACGGCACAGCCCGTGCGAGGGCACATCGCAATTGACCCGACCACCTGACGTATCGTAGCCAGTCTCATCTTCCTTGTGTGGTTCGTGCCATGACAGAGGAGCGCCCTCCTTCCCATCGTGTGTACACCAATTCTCGTTGTCTGCCAAGAAGCAAGGTCGCCGCACACAAAAACGCTTCTGGCAACAAGTGTGCTGTCCGGCATCTTCCTACTCTCTATGAACCCAACCGATCCCAGAGGCCACGGAGGCTCTGGGATGATCCGTACAGAACCTGTTGAAGCACCAATGGACCTAGGCTTGGTACGTCCTGGTGACACCAAGGCCAGACAGTTCAACGTCTTCCACCGCCCTAGATCCCGAGGCCTTCTCCCATGCGCGCAGGGCTTTCTCTTCCCAGTACTCCACATCCGCTTTCTCCTTGTTGACGGAATCGGAGCGGCGGGAAGCCTCACCACCGCGATGCATCTCCGGTGCTTGGACAGGCAGGCGGACGCTCCAAGCGCCCGCCTTGCGCTGCTCGGCGGCTGCGGCTGCCCAATGGAGCAAGTTGCTATTTATGCAAGAGCGCAAGTAGCCCTTGTAGAACCTCCACCCCAACTCGAACTTCCCCTCCAGGAGAAGGTCCGCAGAGCGCCGGAGAAACGAAGCGTACTCCGTCGCCCAGCATATCTCCACGCCGGCGCCGTCTGAGGTGTCTGCATCCGCGCCGTCGCCGGAATCCTCCTTCTGCAAGCCCCTGAGAAGTGCTTCCTCGAGGCGGCGAGGAACCGTGCCGCCGCGCTTCCCATCGACATACCTCTTCAGTACAACCTCCGCGGTATCGTAGTCACCGGCCGCGACGGCATGGGCAATGAGGGGAGCGGCCATCTCTTTGGGCACGCTGTCGTTCTCCAGGTCATCCATGACGTCTACCGCGGACTTCAAGTCGTTGCGAAGGAGGTGAGCTCGAGAAAGAGTGGCGAGCGCCCGCGGATCGGGTCGCAGGCCGGCCAGCTCCATCTCATCAAAAATCTGCAGCGCTAGGTCCGGTTGACTGTTCTGCAGGCACGCCTCCACGATGCTGGTGTACACCACGAGCTGTGGCTCGTGGCCCCGCTGTCGCATCTCGCGCAGAATGGAAAGGGCCCCGACGAGGTCCCCCAGCTTCGCGTACGCGAGGATGACGCTGCTGTAGATGTACTGATTGGGCTTCAGATCATCTTCCAAAAGCGCGTCATACTTCTCCAGCACCCCCGCGTAGCGCCCCGTCCTGATCTGAGCTACCATCATGACTCCATAGGTGACGACGCTCGGAGGGGTGGAGGACCTCGCCATGGCCATGAACGTGCTTTCCGCCTTGTCCACCTGCTGGAGGCTGCAGTACCCCTCCACCAGGACGTGATACAGCCTACGATCCGGCTGGATGCGGAAGTCCTGCACCATGGTCCGCACGGTCTTCGCCGCACCGTCCAGATTCTGCAGCGAGACGTACATGCGTACCAGGGCCGTGAACGAGACCACATCGGGCTTCACCCCGAGCTTCAGCATGGACTCGAACAGGGCCTTCGCGCGAGCGTGCTTCCTCTGCTTGACGAGAACATTCAGCATGATGTTGAACGTGTAGGTGTCCGGTTGGACTTTCCAGTCGGGGTGGAGGAAGTGCTCGCGGGCTCCCGGCTCCAGGATCTCCCGGAAGAACTTCTGCGCGACCTTCGCACTGCCGCTGCTGATGGCACTAAAGGCCGCATTGATGAGCGTCACATCGACCTGATAGTTCTGCGGCAGATCCTTCTGGCTTTTCAGGCGCTGGATGAGCTCGACGCACTTGTTCGGCTGACGGAGACGGCCATACGCCTTCATCAAGGTCGTATGCAGTTGCACGTTCGGCGCCATGCCTGAGATGACCGCCTTGTCGAAAGCTTCCACAGCTTCGCTGGCTCTGCCCTTCGCAATCATGCTCATCATGTGGAGATTCAGCTCATGCCGCTGGGACTTCCTGTCCACATCGGTGACGGTAAGATCAGATGCCGCGCCCTTGGTCGCTCCGACGGCTGCCGCAGCCTCGCCATGCCCCTCCTTCTTCTCCGCCGTGTCGATGCGCCTGCGGAGTCGCATTTGCACCCCGTCCGCCCAGATGTTGGTCGTGACCGCCGAGATGACGCCGTCAACGCTGCGCGTGTTCCACATGCGCGAACCGAGGCTATTCGAGACGGCCACGATCGCGTCCCCCTTCTGTATTCCGGCGACGTCAGCGGAGCCGCCTTTCTCCACCTCGCTCACGACAACAGGGCCGCCGAGCTCCTCTTGGATGAGGGACATGCCCAAAGGCTTCCGCACGATCACGTCCCACACTTCCTCCCGCTCCTCGCGGACGCGCAGATTCTCCTCAGCCAGGGCGCGCTCGAAGCGCATTCGGACGGTGGGAGCGACAGCGAGGCGGGTTCGCACTGCGCTGAGCACCCCCGTCTTTGTGCGCTTCTCCCACATGTCGCTGCCCACGGTCGCGGACGTCGCTACTACACGATCATCCACGCACACTCCACCCGCCTCGCCGCTGCCGCCGGCGACCACGGCGCTTATGTACACCCCCGCCTCCTGGTTCTTTCCATCCCCGCTTGCTCGCTCCTCGAAGGTGAGGCCCAGCGCAGCTCCCAGCTCGACCTCGTAGGTGTACGTGCCCTTCACGAGATCTTCGGCAACGAACTTGGGAGTGGACGCCCTGCGCGCCGCATCCACGGCGCTGCTTTCGCTGGTGTCCCCCGCGCCCCACCAGGAGTCCTGGTCTCCCGCTGACTCGAGCGATGCGGTCAGCGCCCGCGCTTCCCCCGCAGACCGCCGCCCGCCGTGGAAGCGCTCCAACGGCCATCGAGAGGTCGGAAGCCTCGCGATGATGGCTCGCCCGGGCGTGAACCCTTGCAGCACAGGAAGCTGCGACAGGACCACGATGCCTGCGATCAGCAGCGTCATCGTGCCCCCAGCGCGCTTGGTGTCCGTCCCAAGCCTTTGGGAGGGACGAGTGGTGAACTCGGCTCCACTTCCAGCCTCGGCTCCACTTCTAGCCTCGGCTCCACTTCCAGCCTGCCCAAATCGGCCGCAGTTCTTCCTCTCCGTCCTCAAGCCGACCTCGCGCTCGCCACTACGCAGTGAACAACTGCTTCTTCGGTCACCATCCGCCTGCTCTCTCGTCCGCGGGCCTCTAGCTCCGTACATCGGAGATCGCCAGGAAATCGTCGAAGAGGACGAGGGGTCGCGAAGGCCGAGAAGTCGCGACCAGACCGACAGATCTATGAAGGCCGACCGAAAGCTCGACAATTGTTCCGTCTGCGCGCCCAACGCGGTTTCAAAGCGCGGTGAGCCTCCGGTCAGCGCGCGGCGCTCACGCAGCGCAGTGTCAGCGTTCGACGTCCGCAGAGGCGGGCGGCCGCGCTCTTCTGCAAGCTGCGTTTCGCGGCCTTTGAAGCTGACTTCGGCAACTTCGGATGCGTCCCAAGCGCCACGGCTCTTCCGCCTCCGCGCGGCGCTTCGCCCAGCGCTGCGGCACCGAGCCGATCCTGAAGAGCGTGTCTCAACGCTGGTGGCGTCTAGGGAATCGGGAGAGACGCCGACGCCGTTCGTGTGGCCACGCATGTGAAACTCAACAACAGCTCAGACAGACGGCCAGACGCTTCTTGCCGGGCTTATGGAACAGCGGAGTCAAAGGCCTCGCAAGAAGATCTACAGCTCCTTCAACCAATCGAACTGGTCAGCTGCGTTGGCAGCTGGAAGTCATCAAACGGGAAGAACATGCAATGCTGAATTCGATGACCATGGCGAAAAGGGTTTGGAAGTTTTCGATGACTTTTATATATATATTTTTCGATGACGACTGCGGAAGACGCAAGAATTATTCGATGACTTCTGCAAGACTTTGGATGACGATTGTGGAAGACGCCGGAATTCAAGACGCGCTTCGCCTTGGGAAAGGGCCGATGTGAAGGCGCCGGACCGAGCCTGAACTCCGCCGCGGACGAGGTACGAGGTTCGGAGCCAGCGATGGAGCAGGTGTTCTTCCATCTGCACCAGAGGACTGTTCTGGCCACCACGGCAGCGCTCAGCCGAAAGACGAGAAATCGGATCGAGTCGCTTTCGCTTTTGAGCGCACTGCTGCTTTTGATCACGCTTCTCAGTGTGCATGTCCTGTTCGTGAACGTCCGCCGAGACTCCACGTGCTTATCCGAGCAGCTGGTGTCCCGGTTCGAGGGCGGATCGCCCTTGAGACACATCATCCAGGTGGAACTCGACGAGAAAGGGCCGACCGCGGACACGGAAGACGCCTCGGACGGAGACTATGTGAGCGCCAAAGACAGCTTCTTCTACTCCGAGGAGCTCAACCAGCAGGAAGTGCGAGCGTGCGCTGCGGACGTGCATCTGCACATGGACGCGCTGGAAGTGGCCGCGGATGTAGCCTCTGTGCGGGAGATGCTCGCGACTTGCCACATTCCCATCCCACCGACCTCGCTCCCTCCCGATCGGCTCGTGTACTTGTTCAGTGCTGAGAAGGGCTACCTGATGCTGCCGCCGGCGCTTCGGCAGAAGCATGGCATCGAGACGCAGCGGGTGCGAATTAGCGTGGAGGATGCATGCCTCGGACCGCCGGTGGTCCGGGGGATATTGAAGCACCTCCTGGGCTACGACACGGTCGTGATGAACTGGATCATCCACGCCAAGGCCTACCTCGTCGAGTCCGTCGCGAGACCGGACCAGCGACACGCTCTGAGCAGTCGCGGAGGCTTCCTTTACAACGTGCGCTCTGCCGAGCTTTTCAGCCTGAGCTTTGCGTCCGAGTTCCTGACGTACACGGGCGATGCGCCGAAGCTGGCGCTCTTCAAGCTGGGGGTGCTGCTCACGACGCTCTTCCTGTTCTTCACGACGACTACCTTGGTCTCCTTCACGCTGCGAGAGACGCAAGAACGGATGCTGAGGTTCACGTACCACCTCCAGCATCAAGTGAGGCACAACTTGCCGTACGGGCCCCTGGTTTTCACGCATGTCGTCGAGTCCCTGGTGTTCGTGCCGATCATGGTGGGTATCCTTTTCTTCTTGTTCGAGTTCTTCAATGACCAGCTCCTGGCGTTTCTCGTGCTCTCCGTGGTTTGGCTCTGCGAGGTGTACTCGGTCGTTGCCGTCCGGACGACGCTGTCGACCCGATTCTTCCCGCGAATCTTCTTCATGTACCTGTCTCTGTTCCACATCTACTTCTTCTCCTTTCCTTATGGCTTCAGCTACCTAGCCTTGGCGTGCTGCGTCGCCTTTCTTTTCCATGCGGTCACTCTGTCGTGGAACCGATGGGAGGTCCCCGCGCTCGTGAGCGGCCAGATCACCATAGATCGACCGCGCATGGAAATCCCGTGGTATGGGCATCGCCAGGTGAGAAGCTCTGTGCCCC
>JAAMXY010002679.1:0-18907 GCA_019677205.1 Pinguiococcus pyrenoidosus
CTGGGCAATTGGATGGGCGAATAGCAAAAGAGTAAATTTAAGATCTGCAGAGAAACTGCTGAAGTGAACCAATGGCAGCTACGTGCCAAACCCTTCCAGCCATTCGCGTCTTCCACCCGAAGGCTCTGGGATTCTGGGATTCTGGGATTCTGGGATCGCGTCGGTTTCATCACGACATGTGCGTCGGGACTTTGTCTCGGGACGAGGTTCAGCTGCCATGCGGGCCTGCCTGCCCTTCCGCTTCCGCTTCCCCAGATGCGAAGGGTTCCACTTGCCCGCGTGGTCGGATGTGAGATGTCCATCCTGGCCGGCCTGCGGAGCGCGGCTGCCCAGACCGCCGCAGTGCAAGGTCCCCGTGCCGAAGCCGCCGCGAGCCGCAGCGCTTCTGCTGCTGCTGCTCGTTTGCCATCTCCTGGCGCTGGCGCTCACCACGTCGCTTGTGGCGGTGCAGAACATTCAGTGGGCGCAGTACAGCCGAGGGGCGGAGAAGAACTGGTGCCGATGGTTCTACCCCCGCAAGTGCTTTCCCGACCAATGTGGCCGGATCGCCGCTGACATCGACGTGGACAAGGTCTGCCTTCTGAGCAGCCAGCAGGAGACGCGGCAGTCCGTCCAGCAGGCCTTGGACAACTACTTCAACCGTATCAGCGAGCAGTCGGTGGCCCTCTACGAGCGCCTTGTAGACGGCGACGGAGAAGTGCTCCCGGTGTTCCTTCGCATTCGCGTCCTCGACGCCGACACCGGAGAGTATGTGGAGAAGGACTACGAGCTCGTCGCGGACGACTTTGGGCCGTTCGATCCCCCCTTGCCGACGGACACTCTGACGGGCATCTCCGCCTTCCACTTGGAGTATCTCCTGCTCGACGACCACTGCGGCGCGGCCTTCGACAGCTGCCACAAGTGGCGCGTCCAGGTGCACTACGAGAAGCAGGGGCACGCACAGTTCCGGGTGTCGTCGGAAGCCGAGGTCGTCGACAGCTGCGGCAGCCAGACCCTCGACAGCTCGAGCTCCGTCTACATCCTATGCGTGACCTGCCTCGTGACGCTTGGAGTGTTCTTCACTGCCGTCTGCTTCGCCATCTCGCAAGAGGTGCGGAGCCTCTTGCAAGCTAGAGCCGTCGCCCAAGGACAGTGGCGGGACTACGACTCCGGTGGCGCTGACGAGACACCGCCTGTCCCGCGATGGGAGGAGACGCCGTGGACGGTGAAGCTTCGGTTCTTCAGCCCGTGGATGCCCGTGAAGCTCACGTCCGTTGCGCTGTTGATCGCCTTGATATCCACATGGGTTGGCAAGAAGCCCTTCCCGCTGGGCACGAAAGAGACCGTCCAATTCGCCGTGGGAGTGGCGCTCCTGTGGCTCTCCTTGGCGTCGTATCTGCAACGATTCGTGGCCTCACGGACCGGCCGGAGGAGCTCCCTGCTCTCCCGCGCAACGCACGCGGTGCTCGCGATCTCGCCTCTCTTCTTCAGCTTCGTGGTCGCGGGAGTCGCCTTCTTCGGTGATCGCGTCGCAGAGTTTGGGAACCTGTCGCAGGCGTCCACGACGCTCGTTGCACTACTCAACGGAGACGCCATCCAAAGCACCATCGCGGCGACCGCCGGCAGCTACAGCAGCTTCGCCATCTTCTACACCGTGGCGTACGTCATCATCTTCGTCTACACCTTCTTGAACATTCTGCTGGCGACCGTGCAGGGCAGCCTGTGGGAGGTCAGGAAGCCCGAGAACCACGGCCGGTCGTACTCCCGAGGCGCCCAAGATGGAGAGCCCTATGAGCTCCTCATGGACCTCGTGCAGAACCTGGACGACGAGTTGGACCGAGAGGAAACAGCGGCGCAGTCCAAGGCGCCCTTCCACTTCATCGGCGCTGACAATCCCACACAAGAGCGGCGGTGAAGAATCTCGTCGGAACAGCAGCAGAGGCTCAATGACACGGCAGCTCAAGCTCGAGTTTCGCGCGCCTTTCTCGCGTTTTCGGACTCTACGTCACTGTGCCTCTTTGGGAAGAGTGCCTCGCTCCAGTCCAGACTCGTCATCGCCGTCGATGACGAAGCCGAACTCAAAGTCGGCGCCGCTCCAGCCCTCTTTCGCCCCTTCGATCGCGAGGTCCAGCGGCTTCGCGTCGTCCAGAGGATCTCGCACCGGCGCAGCAGTCACCTCCAGCAGACTCTCCACTTCTCTCCTGAGAAGAAGTTTAGAGTGTAGAGAGAAGAAGTGAGAAGAACAACGTCGGTAGCAATACTCTCTCTCTCTGTGTCTCTCTCTCTCTGTATGTATCTATGTATCTAAGCATCTACCTTCTCGCGGCGCTCAAAGCGCGCTTTGGCCGGGGCTTCTCCGCGCCGTTCATCTCCACCGCGCGCTCGCGACGCTGCGCAGAGAGGATCGCACTTGGCGCAACGCGCGCGTTGTTCACACTGTAGCAAAGCGACGCAAACGCGGTCGCGCGGAAGAGCGGCGTTTGAATGCCAAAAGGGCGCGCAAAGTGACAGACGGACGCGGAACTCTCTGGAAACGCGCGCGCCATCTGCTGAGCCGCCGCTCGCGACGCTTCGCCAGCTGTCTCTCTCGCGCACGCGCTCTGCGAGCGACGCCAGAACCGGAAAACCCAAGTGGTGAGGCGCGTCGGGCGCCCAAAGCCCCCCGGATCCGCACAGAATCCAAAGTGCCACTTTGCGCGATGGCGTGTTTGCGCCGCTGAGGGCCCCGAATTGTCGCGCGCCATGGCAGACGACGTCGCTGCGCTGCGCGCGCAGCTGGCGCAGAAGGATGGGCTGATCGAGAAGCTGAAGAAGAAGACCAAGACGTATGTGGACGAGCAGAAGCGCAAGATGGCCAGTCTTCTCCAGCAACTGAAAGACACCAAGGAGGCCAAAGACGCGCTGGAAGCGCAGCTGAGCACGCAGGCCTCCGCGGAGCCTCCAGACGCGCAAGAGGCGCAGCGACTGCGAGAGGCGCTCCAGGGCGGCGAGAGCGCCGTGGCCGCCCTCCAAGCGGACTTGCTGTCCGCGCAGACGGATATGCAGGCGTTGCGCGAGCGCCACGAGGCCGAAACGGCAGAGCTGCAGGCGCTGAAAAGCGCGCAAGATGACTGGCGACTGGAGAGACGCGGCATGGAGGACGCGCTCACGTCCGCGGAAGAGGAGGCGGAGGACCTTCGCGGGCAGCTGGAGCGCGCGGAGGCCGCCTTCGAGCTGGAGCGGGCCGCCTTTCAGAACCAGTTCTCCGATGCGCAGAGCGCAGAGCAGGAGAAGGTGAAAGCGGAGGAGCTGGAGGCGGAGTTGCTGGCGGCCAATGCGGCGAAGAGGCGCTTGGAGGAAGAGATCCGCGTCGCCCAGGACGACAACGAGGCTCTTCGAGCGCAGGTTGCGGCAGCTCAAACGGCGCAGTCGGAGATCCAACGGCAACTGGACACGGACAGGGAAGCCGCCAGGACCAAGGCGGAGGCTGCCGAAGAGGCAAAGGCGCAGGTCGAGCAAGACTTGGCAGCCATGAGAGAGGCCTCGACGAAAGCGGCAGCGGAGCTGGAAGCTTCGAGGGAAGCTGCTGCGGAGCTCACCAAGGAGCTGCAAGCAGAACGGGATGCCAAAGTTACGGCGGCCGCCAAGCTCGAGGCGATGCAAAAGGAGGCGGAGCATAGGAACCAGCAACTCCAGAGCTTGACGTCGGAGCTGGAAGAAGTCCGCGCCGAGAAGTCCAAGCTCCAGGAGGGCCTTGCCGCCTCCGGCGAGACGGAGGCGGCCCTCCTGGACGGACGTGAGCAGCTCGCAAGGGTGCAGGGGGAGCTTGACGGCGAAAGAAAAGCGAGAGACCAGCTGGCAGCGGAGCTGGAGGCCAAGAATGCGAGTGCGCTCGAGCTTTCCACGGCCCTGGAAGCAGAGCGAGCTGGCAAGGCAGCGATGGAAGCCAAAGTCGAAGAGCTGCAGGAGAAAGCCGAGCAAAGCCAGAGGCAACTGCAAAGCCTGACAGATGCGCTGGCGGAAGCCCAGCAGGCGACAACGGCCCTTCAGGAAAAGCTTGACGGCTCCAGGGAAGAGAACGCCGCGCTAGTTGGGGGCCGCGACGAGCTTGAGGCGGTGCAGCGGGAGCTCCACGCCGAGCGAGAAGCGATCCAGGAGCTGAGGGTGGAGCTGGAGGCCGGCAAGGTGGCCGCAGCTAAGCACGCGAAGGAGCTGCAGGCAGAGAAAGACGCCAGCGCTGCTCTCGAAGCGAGCGTCCAAGGCTTGCAGCAGCAGGCGGAGGAGAACCAGAAGCGCTTGCGGGACGTGACAGCACAATTGGAAGACGTCCAGAATGCCAGAGCAGCTCTCGAAGAGCAGCTGGAGGAGGCCGCCTTGGCGACTGCCAGCGCACAAGATGGACAGGAAGCGCTGGAACGTGCTCGGGAAGAAATCGGAAAAGTGCAGGAAGACAAGGCCAAGACGGAGGCGCGCCTTGAAGCCTTGGAGGATGCAGCGAAGGAGCTTGAAGAGGCGAGGGAGCGTGCGTCTCGCGCCACGTCAGAGCGGCAGGAACTGCAGAGTCAGCTGGGGAGCATGGAAGAGGAGGTGCAAGGGATCAGGGAGCAGCTCGAGGCAGAAGTCGCCAAGTCGGAAGGGCTCGCCGCCGAGGTGCAGAAGGCAGAAGATGCACGAAAAGCTGTCGAGGAGGAGCTGCGATCGAAGCAGGACGAGGCGCAGGGCTTGAAGGACGAAAAAAGCCGCGCGGAGCAAACGTCGGAAGAGCTGGAAAGCACACGAGCCGCGTGCGCGTCGCTTCAGGAGGATCTGCGGACGCTGACGGACAAGCTGGAAGGCGCCAACGAAGAGAAAGCTCTGCTGGAAGGAGAGAAGGAGTCCCTGCGAAGCGCCTTGGCGGAGCTGGAGAAGGACAAGAAGAAGGCCATGGCGGCGTCAGAGGAGTTCCAGGTGAAGAATGAAGGCATCATGGGGAGTCTGCAGACAATCTCGAACCAGCTCGAGGACTTGCAGAAGGAGAAAACGTCGCTGGAGGCGGAGAAGGAGACCCTCACCGAAACGAATGCTTCTCTGGAGCAGCAGATCAAGGCGCTGGAGACGACAAAGGAAGACGGCGTGCAGCAATTGTCCGAAGAGAATCGGAAGCTTCATGCATCCGTTGCCGCTCACAAAGCCGACATCGAGAAGCTTGAGCAGGAGGTAGCAGACCTGAAAGCCGAGGCGCAGGCAAGCGCTCAACTGAAGATAGATCTCGGCGACGTCGTGGACAGCAAGACGGAGCTATCCCGGCAGCTGCAGGAAACGATGGAGGCTGTGGCATCCAAGGGCGCGGAGGTGCAGCAACTTCAAACCGACCTCAGCGAGAAAACCGCCATGGTCATGGAGATGGAAGAGCGCGTCAAGGAACAAGAGAAGCTCCTCGAGGAGCACTCTAAGGGGACGTCGCAGCAGCTGGATGACCTCGAGACGCTGCAGACGGAGAAAGCTTCCCTCGAGGAGCGCGTCAGAAGCCTTCTGGAGGAGCTGCGGGACGTGCGGCTTGAGAAAGATCAGCAGGCGAAGCAGGTGCAGGCCAGCAAGGACAGGACCGCGAGCGTCGAGCAGGAGTTCCAGAACCTGAGCGCGCAGATCCTTTTGCTTCAGGAGAAGGACTCTCGCCAGGCAGCGCAACTGCAAGAGAGCGCTGACAAGCAGATGCAGCTGTCCGAGGAGTGTTCGCGCCTGACGCAGGAGAACTCGAAGCTCGCCGCGGAGGTGCAGAGCGTCCGTGAGGACGCGGCGGACAAGAAGAAGAAGATGAAGGCCTTCGTTGAAAGCCTGCAGAGCAGCTCGAAGAAGATGCAGGCTCGGATCACGGAGCTGGAGACAAGGGAGAAGGGACTCCAGGACGCCAGCTCCGTCGAGACGGAGTCCCTCAGGGAGCAGGTCCTGCGCTTGGAGAGAAGCCTCGAGGAGCTTCAGGAGGCCTCGGAGAAGGCCAACCAGGAGAAGGAGCTGGAGATCGTGAAGTATCGCGAGCTGAGCTCAGGCAGTGACAAGCGAATAGGAGAAGCGCTGGCAAACGCCAAGAAGAGCTACGACGACATGGCGATTGATCTGGACAAGAAGAACGAGGAGGCGGTGATGTACCGCACCAAGCTGGTGAACGCAAAGAACGAGCTCATTAGCATGGCAGGCCAACTGGACAAGGAGAGGCAGGCGTTCAGCAATGCCGAGGCATACGCATCCAGCACGCTGGTGCCGCTCGCCATGTCTCAAGCACGAAATCTGCAGCGAGCCGTCACGATGCTCGATCGCGTCATGACCAAGCATGGGAAAGCGGCAGGGAAGCTGGGAAATCGATATCGCGCGACGCCGTCTGCGGACGACGTGGGAAACGGCGAGGAGAAGTCGACGCCCTCCGCGTCCTCGCAGCGCCTTGTGCAGCTCGAAGGGGAGATGCGCGGGGTCACTTCGGGCATCGACCTCCTGTCGCAATCGCTGGAGCTGTACATGGAGTCGCAGCCGATTCCCGAGGGCTTCGACATCACCAACCTGGCTTCGAGCATTCTTGAGTGCTGCGTCAGCGTTCCCGCCAATCCTCCGCGGCCGCGCATCCAAAGGAACGGACCACGATATCACCAGGTGCAATCCTCCGAGGTCGCCGAAGAAGAGGAAGAACTTTAGAACTGCTTCCCAGCTTTCCCGTGATCAAGCGTCCAAGCTTTCAAGCTTCCAAGCGTGAAACCTTTCCAGCTTCCGAGCTTTCCTCGAGATCAGGTGTTCGGTCCCGTCGCAAGCGTTGCAATGTCTCGTCAAATCAAAGGGCGATTCCGTGCCACTTCGCCAGGATGTTGCCGATGTAACAGTTCTTTTAAAGTTGCTCTCGCTTTGAACGACTCAGAAAGGCGCATGGCATTCATAGGCGCATTCCTCCTTCGTAGTAGGATGCTCGAACTTGATGCGTCGCGCGTGGAGGCAGAGGCCACCGTCGGCCGAAACCGGACCATACAGCGTGTCGCCCACGATCGGGTAGCCTGCATGGGCGCAATGCACTCGAATCTGGTGCGTCCTGCCGGTCTCCGGCCAGAGCCGCAGCCGAAGTGCCTTATCCCTTCTCTCCACGACTTCGTACCTCGTGACCGCGCGCTTCCCATCCTCGGCCACGATCTGCCTCGCCTACCGCGCATTCCCGTGCGTCAGGAGGCGATAACCTCCCCTTCCAGAAAGGCACAAACACAAAAGAAAGACGAGGGCGACACTCTCACCTCTCCAAAGCCCTCGAGAGGCCGCATGCTCTGTCGAAACTCCCCGGCATCGGGAAGAGCATCCGCATCTTCCGCAGCCGCCTGTACAAGCGCTTCGTAGCACTTTTCCACCCGACGTTCTCGGAACGCCTCGGAGAAAGATCTGGTGGAAGCCAAGTTGGTCGCGAAGACCATCACGCCGCTGGTCTCTTCATCTAGGCGGTGCACGCAGTTGGCTTCCGCCCATCTTCGCCGCACTCTCGTGAGCACCGAGTCTGTCGGAACTCCAAAACGCACTTGAAACAGCTCTGGACTTGGAGTTAATTCGGTTGTTTCTGGAGCGCCAGCGACGGTTCTCACCTTCTGCCCGATCGTAGAGCTCCGAAGCCACGGTCTCGGTGGCCCGCAGGCTTTTGCGTGCGAATTTGACAAACTTGGCGCGTTTGCGCGGCGCGCTGTGCCACTGTTTGGCGAGTTTCGCTATACTCTCCGCCGCTTCGGGAGACGTTTCCCATTCAGCGCAGTCCCGGAGCACTTCAGACCACTCTTCATGGCGCTTGCGCTTCTTTTGGGGCTTTTCAGACACTTTGGAGGAACTTTGGGCCTCTCCAGACACTGCAGACGTCAAACCAGACGGAATGGAGGGCAGTCCGCGCGGCTTCACGATCACCACAAAACTCTCGTCGACGTGCAACACCTCCAGATCGATATCGAGGTCATCTGCGGACGGAGGAGTGGGAGAAGCGCCGCTCTTCATCCGCAAACATGGATGGAATCGTGCAAACCAAGCGGCGCGCAAGGAAGATGCCGGCGTCCGCAGCTGTTCTACGGTGGAATAATGTGTACCCATCGAATTCTACCAATGAACGCTCTTATGATCTTCGTTCAACCAATTAAGCGCTCAGAAGTTGAAATTTCAAAAGTATGTCGTTTCCTTGATTTCCTATTGTAGAGATTGATGTTGAACAGGAATGCTACAATCGAGTACGACGTACCGTTGAGCGAACGATGCGAGCGATTTCCCGCGCAAATCCGTTCAAAAACAGGTGAACTTGGTTGTCCCCGAGACGACGACTGGTGCCACTCCGCGAGCAGAACGGAGATATGGAGGATCTGGTGATTGCGAGCGTCGCGGAGAACCGCGCTCGCGAAACGTGCGTCGCGGTCATGGCCACTTCCACGGGTGCGACGCTCACCGTGTTCTCCGCCGTTGACGACCACAGCTACAGCGCAACTCTGGACACGCTTCGTGCTATTGAGCCCGACGAAGTGCTGATCTCTGAAAGCTGTCGTGAGCGCATTCTCACCAGAAAAGTCTGCAAGGCGCTCTGCGAGGACACGCAGTCTCCGACACGAAGCCGAGTGGCGTATGTCTCCAGGGAGCTCTTTGACCAGGACCGTGGGGCCGCGATGCTCAAGCGCGTCTTGACGCAAGGGACGGTGGACGAGGATGTCCTGTCGAGGTACATCGTCCTCGCTGCGTCACATTGCCTCCTGAAGTACATTGAGAAACAGAGCGGAGAGCACTTCGCGGCGTCCTCCGTGCGCTTTCAGCTGGACCCTGCGTCCTTCGAGAGCGAACATCTCGTGATCGATCGTCGCTCGGCCCTTGCGCTGGAGATCGTGCAGAACTCGAGGACCGGGGAGCAGAGTTCATCGCTCTTCGGCAAGCTGAACCACACGAAAACGAGCGTCGGCGCTCAGAAACTCCGGGCAAGTCTGCTGTGTCCGTCGAGTGATGTCGCGACCATTGAGGCACGCCAGGACGTGGTGCAGGAGATCATCGAAAACGAAGAGCTCCTGCAGATCCTGCTGGAAGAGCTGCCGAAGCTGCCGAACCTGGATCGCATCGTCAATGGCCTGTGCAGGATCCCCGCCAACGTCACGATGAAAGCGGCGGAGACCGCGATCTCGACGCTTTTGGGACTGAATCACACGCTGCAGCTCTTGCCCCTGCTGGTGTCGCAGCTCCGAGCGCGCTCTCCGACTTCTGCCCTGCTCCAGACGATCATCGGTACGATGGAGTACGAAGATCTGGAGCTCATGCAACGCCAGTTGGCCGAGCTGCTTGCGCCGACCTCCAGCTACCGACGGAAGGCGGACGAGCAACTCGACGCTGCGTGCTTCTCGATAAAGTCGGGGTACAACGGCATGCTGGACATCGCGAGGAAAGCCCTGCTGCAGTCCGTGGAGGACATACACAGCGCCGCCGAGGCGCTGAGCTCCGAGCATGAGCTTATGATCACGGTCAAGTTCGCGGCCAACAAGGGCTTCCACCTGGTGGTCCCCTTGGAGAGCGCGAGTCAAGCGCTTCCGAGCGTCTTCATACGGCAGATGCGACACCGGAAGTCGATCACGTGCACGACTCCCGCCATCGAGAGCCTTTCGTGCCGCGTGCGCGAGTCTACGCAGGAGGTGCTGCTTCTGACGTACGCCCTACTACAGGAGTTCATGGAGAGCGTTCGGCAAGACATGGACGCCTTGTTCGCCGTGATTGACGCAGTCGCGCTGCTGGACATGCTCATGAGCTTCGCAGACCTTGCCATGACGGAGGCTACGCCCTACAGCCGGCCCCAGTTCACCGAGCAGGGACCGCTGGTGATCAAGGCTGGGCAGCATCCGATCGCGTACAGCCACTGCCTGTCGTCGTTCGTGCCCACGGATGTGCTGACGAGCCCCTTCATGAACTTCCAGATCGTCACGGGCCCGAACGGAGCCGGCAAGACGACGCTGGTGAAGCAGATTGCAGTGATCGTGATCATGGCGCAGGCCGGCGGATGGGTCCCGGCCGAGCACTGCATCATCCCCGTGCGCGACCGCATCCTCACGCGGATGGGCTCCGCAGACGACATGGAGAACAGCATCAGCTCCTTCCACATGGAGATGCGGGACACGGCCTACGTCTTGAGCAATCTGACGGAGCGCGCCCTGGTCCTGATCGACGAGCTGGGACGGAGCACGTCTCACTTCGAAGGCCTGTCGATTGCGTGGGCCGTGAGCGAGGCCTTGGCGGCGGCGTCGGCGTACTCGTTCTTCATCACGCACTACCATCAGCTTACGCATCTCTCCAAAGTCTACTCGAACGTGAAGAACGTCCATCTGGAGACGGAGCTTGCCGAGAGGGCCGAAGACGGAGATCCGGAGGCCGGCGTGTTCACGATCGACTTTCTCAGGACTGTCGCGGAGGGGCCCTCGGCCATCGAGTCCGGCTACGGCATCGCCCTCGCGGAGAAGTGCGGAATCCCGCCGACCGTCATTGACAAAGCGCGCGAAGTCCGCGCGAGGCTCAGCCAGATGGTGGCTTTCAACGTGGACTCGGTGTGCGAAAGCGCAGGCTCGGCCGCATACGAGAGGCTGTACTGGCTTGCGCAGCGGCTGGCCCTGATGAAGGACTCGACGCTGCCCGATTCGAGCCTCCGCAGCTACTTTGCCGAGCTTCGCCACGGCATCACGGCGGAAGACGAGCGAATGTACAGGAGCATCATCGAGAACGAAAAGGAAGCGGCGGCCGGCGACCTTCCTGACGAGCCATCGGTCGTGTGACCTTTGGCCTTTTGGGCAGCGCCGGCGCACCAGCAAGGCGACAGACATGACACCAAGGAGATGAGAAGAAGAAAACGAGAGACCAAAGAGATGGCAGCGAAGAGACAGAAGTGCAAGGCACGCCAGGCGGCAGTCGTCGGCTCTTTCGAGCGATCCCGTCCTCGGCTGAGTTCCGAGTTCTGACTTCTGAGTCTCACAGAAGTTTACCTGAGCGACGAACGGCTTCTACCAAAGATTCGAAAGTTCACGAGAACCCTTGGGCGACGTTCTTCAGCGCCTCCACCGCAGCAACACTTCTTCCGGCTGTAACACAGATCGATTTGCTTGGGAAGGCGCTGGAGCGTTCCAGTTTGGACCTTCAAATCCACGGGCCAATCACGCCAGCCTCTCGGTGCGTTAGCTCGCTAAAGATCGCCAAGGAAGAGCGTTTCTCTCCAGAAGCGTCCGATAGCCAAACAATACGGTGGAAGCCCCTCTCAACCAATCCCGCGCAGGGGAGTTTTTGCTGTCGTGTTCTTGACCGGAAACAAGCAGCCCCAAACTCGGCACGGAAAGTTCGAGCATTTCCCGCCACATCTCCGCGCTTAAACCGCCGAAAATGCGCTCTTTCCCCCGCCAAGCTCGTGCCTGATGATCTGCTGTACTGAGGAGTGTGCGGCTCGAAGGTAGTTCGCTCCGAGAGCGCCGGAGTGTGCGAGACGCGGCGCGCGCTCCCCACGGACACTCGCGAAAGATTGCAGCGCAGCCGAAGCGCTGGGCTCTCAGGCTGTACTTCGCGGTGAAAAACGCTTCGCGCCGGTCTTTAGGGCCGATCTGCGCTAGGGTATAGCGAAGGATGGCAAACGGCGACTTCGCGCAGCTGAGTGGCCTTCAGCTCCTCAGTTTGCAACTCCGCGCCAACCTTAAGCGCCATGTTTTGGACAAGTTGCGCCACTATCGCACGACGATCTGCGAGATCTTGGTGCCAGTGCTCATCGTGTGGTTCATGGCGATCGGCTACGCCCTAAGCGAGGTTACCACGGAGTCCGCAGAGGTACCGAAGCACTGCGTTTTCACCCGCTTGAGAGAGCTTTAGAGAGAGAGAGAGAGAGAGAGAGAGAGAGAGAGAGAGAGAGAGAGAGAGAGAGAGAGAGAGAGAGAGAGAGAGAGAGCAAAAGGACCCTGAACTTTGCGTCTTCGGCTGCCGCAGAATTACGCCGACATCGTACTGGACATTCCGGGCGCCTTGGGCGAGCTCTACGAGCTGGTGCCCAGGCCTGCGTGGGATCCCAAATACTACTGTGCGGGGTACGTGGAAGGCGCGCAGCCCCATCGCCTGTGCCTCTGCGGCAATCCTGTGCTCGATGCTCATCGCGGGTGCTTAGGGACTCGCTGTGCGGGGATGGCACTGGGCGAGGGATCTGGGAGGCGGAGACCAATGCCGAGTTCGTGGTCGACACCGATGAGAACGGAGAGCTGGTCATACGACTTCCAGAGGACACGGAGATATCCGGCAACTACATCACATCCGGCTACAACGAGACCTGCGTCGCCAACAACGTCGACGACTTGGACTTCACCTGCCGCAACTTCTGGCTCGAGTCCTTGAACGATGACGGCGGCGGCAGCGGCAGCGGCAGTTCTGGCGGACTGGTCGGAGACGTGTCCATTGGCGATCTCACCACGCTCCTGGACGCCTTCGACGATGTGCTCACGGGGCCTCTTCCCTTCCCCACGTTCGATCAGTTCGTCGCGATCGGCCTTGCCGTAACGAATGCTCTCGACGTGGAAGAGTACGAGGAGCTCATCAACTCGAACTCCTATGGAAGGCAGTTCGGCAACATCTTCACGCTCGGAGAGATCCACCTGACGGGAGCTGATGCGGTGGTGTCCAACTTCGTGCACTACATGGAGAACAACACCTTGCTGTGGAACGAGATCACGCATCGGGTGCACCGAAGCGAGAGCGCGGCGCTGGACTATGTGATGGACAACTTGGAGGACCGGACGTGGGCGATTATCGTCTTCGACGAGTTCGAAGAGGGCAGGGTTGACTACACCATCCGCATGAACTACACGACGCTGCCGAACACAAACTTCGTGGTCAACTTCGTGTCCATTGGGCTGGATACGAGCTACCAGCGGTACTACCTCTCTGGCTTTCTCACGCTGCAGCAAGTCATCAACGACTTCGCCTTCGAGTACACGCTGGAGGTCGCGGACTGCGACGCTCCTCTGGCGCTCGGAACCCCGTTCCCCACGGCGGAATATGATCAGAACACGTTCTACCTGGCTGCTCAGTTCCTCCTGGGGTTCGGCTTGTCGCTGGCGACGGTCTATCCCGTGAGCAAGCTGCTTGGAGCTCTGGTCGAAGAGCGCGAGACGAGAATGCGAGAGACGCTGCTGATTCTCGGCCTTCGCGAACTGGTCCTGAACCTCGGATGGCTGATCATCTACGCCGCCTGGTTCTCGCTGATAGCCTTCGTGATGTCGCTGATCATGATTTCGTCGTTCACGGGGGCCTCCGACCCCGTCTTGATCCTGATCTGGGTCTGGCTGTTTCTCATGTCGGAGCTGGCGCTCTGCTTCCTGCTGTCCACGCTGTTCGTGAAGGCAAAGGTGGCGTCCCTCTTCGGTTCCCTGGCGGTCTTCGCCCTGACGCTTCCGAGGTATGCCTACCTGAATACGTCGCGGTATGAAGCGACCACGGAAAAGCAGTGGGTGAGCCTCCTGAGTCCGTCGGCCTTCGCCTTCGGGGCCGAGGTGGTGCTTGACTACGAGTACGCGGAAATCGGCGTCTCCTTTGACAACTACACCGAAGGGGACTACAGCTTCCTCACGTCGCTGCAGTTCATGGCCGTCGATACCATCCTGTACTTCGCGCTCGCGTTCTACCTCGACAAGGTGATGCCGCGGGAGTACGGAACGCAGCTGCCGCTGGGGTTCATCTTCAACCCCTTCTACTGGTTCCCGTGGCTGAGGTGCGCCGTGCTTCGGCCGAAGCGCCGCGAAGAGGAGCTCAGCCTGCTGCGCACGACGCCCGCAGACAGTGCCGCCGTCGATGTGGAGAACGCGGACGAAGCGAAGGGAGCCGAGCATCCCCTGGACGTTTCCTTTCGGGACAGCGCCGGGAACTTCGAGCCGCCGCCGGAAGCTCTGATTGGAATGGAGAAGGTCTCCGTCCGCCATCTGGTGAAGGCGTATGGACAACTGAGTCACAAGTGGGGCTTTCTGGCGGAACGATCGGTGTCGGGGACGCTACGAAGTCTGCTTGGCATGATCAGGTCGTGCGGGTCCAGCAAGGAGCATGAGGACGCCAGCGGGGTGCAGCCGGCGGCTGTTCGAAAGGAGCGTAGCACGGTTGGAAGGAACCGCGCCGTGGACGATTTGTCGTTTGACCTGTACGAAGGGCAGATCACCTGTCTTCTGGGCCACAACGGCGCCGGAAAGTCCACGACGATCGGGATCCTGACCGGCTTGTTTCCTCCAACCGCGGGGAGCGTCGACATCTATGGCATGTGCGTCAGCCGCGACCCGTTTCATGGCTTCCGGGAGGTCCGGCAGCAGATGGGGATCTGTCCCCAGCACAGCGTCTTGTACGATGAGCTCACCGTCAGGGAGCATCTGGAGCTCATCGCCGCCTACAAGGGGATCCCGATCGTCGCCGTGCGGGGGGTCACGGTGGTGCGTCCACGCGCCAGGGCGTCCCGCGAGGCTGCAGAAGAGGTGGGCCTGGGAGAGAAGTACCACACCCGGGCCAAGAACCTCAGTGGCGGCATGAAGAGGAAGCTGAGCGTGGCGATGGCTCTCCTTGGAGACCCCCGCTTCGTTCTCCTGGACGAGCCGTCCAGTGGGATGGATCCGCACTCGCGCCGCTCGATCTGGGAGCTTCTGAAGCGAAAGAGGCAGGGGCGGGTGATTCTCCTCACCACCCACTTCATGGACGAAGCGGACGTCCTCGGCGATCGCATCCTTATCATGTCCAAGGGTCAGCTCCAGTGCTCGGGCTCCCCGCTCTTTCTCAAGATGAGGTTCGGAATCGGCTACAACCTGACGGTGACCTGCCGGCCCGGCGCAAGAGGCATGATGGCGAAGGTCGTCAACCTGCTTGCCGAGCGTTTCGACATCGCGCCGTTCCAAGAGCATGGCGGGGAGATTGCGTTTCGTCTACCGAGCGTGTACTCGTCTGGGTTTCCGGCGCTCTTCAAGACCTTGGAGAAGCTGCGGACTTCTGGAGAAGGCCTAGTTGCATTCGGTGTCAGCATCACCACGCTAGAGGAGGTGTTCCTTCGACTCGCCGAGCTCGACGGAAGAGCTGCCGATGCCGATGCCGATGCCGATGCCGATCCCGACGAGGACATGCCAGGAACCACCCAAGGTCCGCCTCGAGCGCTTGCGGTGGAGGCGATCGATTCTGGGCACGGCGTTGATATTGGGGTTGGCGCTGGCGCCGGAGCAGAGATCGAGCTGGCGGAAGTCGAGCTGCCGCACGTCAACAACGCAAATGCTCGCCCACCGGCGGTGCCCGCGACGGTGGAGGCGGCGCAGTTAGAAGAAGCAAGCAGCGCCGCTGCTCAAGGTGCCGTGACGGCCGCTGGGGATCATCTGGTGCGGCCAGTTGCCGCTGAAGATCCCAGCAGCGCAGCGCAGGCGAGCTGCTGTGCCCATGAACGGAAGGACGAGTGCGGGGAGGAAGGGCATGGAAAGAAGGTAGCCCCTGCGACGGAGGCTGGCCGGGTGAGAGCCAAGCGCGACAAGGTGTTTCTCGGTGCGCGAAAGGCGTCGTCCACTCCGCTGTGGCGACAGATCGTCGAAGTGATCCGAAAACGCAGCATCATTGCCTCCAGGGACCCCAGTGCATTGCTCTTTCAGGTGCTGACGCCCATTGCTCTCGTCGGGCTTTCGCTGCTGGTCTTGACCCTCCAGCCTCGCCTTGCGGGGCCAAGTCTCACGCTGAGCATGAGCATGTTCGAGGAAGACACGCTCATTCACTTCTCGGAGGGCGAGGATGCAAAGAACACCAGCGTGCTGTCCGACATTGTGAATGGCCGATATCCAGGGAGATACGACGTCAATGGGAAGGCAGACTTCGACAGGCAGGAGAACTCTTCAGACAGCTTCGAGCTCTCCGAGTTCTTGCTGGACACCTATTCGACGGTAGGACGGAACAATCGATTCGGGGCCTACGTCTTTGACGACACCCTCCGCTTCGAGATCACGGTGGACTGGCCGCAAATCGACAGCAACCTGTCTGCCTACCTGGAGACCGCTGCTTATTATGGCCTCGAAGAGGGCGGGGCCATTGGGGTGGTGCAGATCGGTGATCTCCCGTTCGACGTGGACACCGTGACCGTCGGCGATTTGCTTGACGCGATTGGCGATGGCACGTACGAGCTGGGGGGCGCGAATGTCACGATCACCGACGGCACCGCCAACGGGACGGTGGAGATCAACGGAGAAGTCGTCGAGTTCGCCATCACTGATGAGAACGCCTTGATCGTGGACGGAACCACCATCACCAACGAGAACGGTACCCTCACGGTGGAGAATGGCGCGGCGCTCGTGGACACCATCGTGGATGAGGACACCGTTTTCGGCGTCCCCCTGAACCAAAGTCTCGATGAGGCTCTGGAGGAGTCGGAGGAGATTGCGACCTTTCTGGATATCTTCAACCTCACCGTGAGCGACATCGAGGACGCGGCGGGCGTTGATGCGGGCGAAGGCACTGTCCAGGACATCGTGGATGTCCTCAACGTCACGGGACTTGTCACGCTGGATGGCGCGGAGCTCCAGGAGATCGTGATCGACCTGGACGAGCTGACGGTCTTCATCGATTTGAAGTCGTTCACGTGGGAGGACCCCGTTTTCTTCGTGGAAGGGGTTCAGATACGCGTGGGTGACTCTGCCTTCGAGGTCGGTGCCCTGGAGATCCGTGTAGACGACATAACCGAGGCCACGCCGGACGAGGTGGAGACCTACAACTTCACCGCGCCATGGCCGCTGACCGTTTTGCACAATGCAAGCGGCTTGCACGCCCTGCCAGCCTTCTACAACCAGATCGTAGACCTGGAGTATCAGACCTGCTTGATCGACGAGGATCGGGACTCCGTGTATGAGTTCTACCTCGCCCGGAATCATCCGCTGCCCCTCACGGCGCAGCAGAGCCTGGAGATTCAAACTCTGCTCTCCATCTTCGCGGCCTTGTTTATCCAGATTCCGATGTGCTACGCCCCCGCTGCCTTCGTGGTCAGTTTCGTGAAGGAGCGAATCGTCAAGGCGAAGCACCTGCAGCTGGTCTCTGGGCTGAGCCCACACGGCTACTGGCTGGCTTCGTACCTGTTTGATAGCTTCCGCTTCCTGGTCATCACGGCGGGCGTCATGCTCACCTTCAGCTTCTATGGCGAGGACGCGGCGCAGTCGTTTTGGGAGGACGACGACTCCAAGTCCGTGGTCTTCCTGATCATCTTCCTCTACGGCCTTGCGGTCGTGCCGCTCAACTACATCTACTCCCGGCACTTCCACAGCCCCACGACGGCCAACATCAGCATAGCGAGCATCAATTTCTTCACGGGCTTCGTCTTTCTTCTGAGCATCCAGGTTATGCTTGGGATTGAGAGCACAGCGGACGCAGCCAGCCAAGCTGTGCACTTCTGCAGAGCGTTCCCCCCCTTTCTCTTGGGCGAGGCGCTGATAGCGATCAGCGTCAACTATTTTGAACGACAGATTTTAGGTGTTGAAGAGACCGTCTGGGACTGGGGGGTCGGCGGGCGAGCGATGACCTTCCTCGCACTGGAGGCGGCGGGCTACCTCGCCCTGCTTTTGCTTCTGGAGAGCGACGTTGCGCAGAGCGTCAGCTCGAGGATCGGCAAGGCGTACCTCCGCTTCTTGGAGTGGAGCTTGAAGGAGGACGCTCTGGATGAGGACGACGCCGTCGACAGCGACGTGCGGGAAGAAGCTGCGGCGGCAGCTGCGGCAGATCCGGCGACGCAGAGCGTCCTGCTGCGCAATCTGCACAAGAGCTACCCGGGCCCCCTGCTTGCCGTTCTTCGCGAGCAGCTCGCCACGCTGTGCTGCCGCTCGAAGGTCGTGGACCAGGAGCGGCGGATCGCCATCCTGAAGCGCGCCGTGCGCGGCGTCAGCTTCTCGGTGCAGCGCGGGGAGGTCTTCGGGCTCTTGGGTGTGAACGGCGCGGGCAAGTCTTCCACGCTGGGCGTCCTGACCGGCGACCTCGTGAAGACTGACGGAGACGTCTTCGTGGCGGGGCACGATGTCTCGAACTTTAGCGAAGTGCGCAAGCTGGTTGGCTACTGCCCGCAGGTTGACCCCTTGTTCGACTTGATGACGGCTCGCGAGACGCTGCTGTTCTACGGGCGCATCAAGGGCCTGGAGGCTGAGGAGCTCCTTGCGGCGGTCCAGAGCATCCTGGACTTCTTGGGGCTCACGCACTACGCGGACATGGTGAGCAAGAACTACTCGGGAGGCAACAAGCGGAAGCTCAGCCTGGGCATCGCGCTCATCGGAGGCCCCTCGGTGTGCTTCGTCGACGAGGCGAGCACGGGCCTGGATCCCGGCGCGCGGCGCGCCATGTGGAACTGCATCGAGACCTTGGGCAAGACCATGACCGTGATTCTCACGTCGCACAGCATGGAGGAGGTGGAAGCCTTGTGTACGCGAGTGGGGATCCTTCGGGACGGGAAGCTGCGATGCTTCGGCACGGTCCAGCTCCTGAAGGATCGGCATCTCAATGCCTTCCATGTGGAATGCAGAATCAACGAGGAGATGCAGGACGAGCTTCGCACCTTCTGCAGCGACCACGGCTGGGACATCGTGGAGATGCACGGATCGCACTGCGACATGTCCGTCAAGGGACGCGACGCCACGCTTGGCGACATCTTCCAGCTGCTGGAGGACAACAAGACCCGGCTGGCCATCGCGGAGTACTCCGTGTCTCAAGGGACGCTGGAAGACGTCTTCTTGCGCTTCGCGAAGTGAGAGGAAAGTTCCGAAGTACCTGTCTTTTTTTGGGATGCGATGGAGCGCGCACGGAAGGATCGTCGCGCATGGACATTGCGGAGGGCAGGACGACGTTGTTTGCGAAGGATCCAAGGCCAATTTTGCCAAGCGGAGTTGAGCGCATGAAGAGGGATATGGAGGTGGACTGAAATCTTCAAAGCAAGTATATATATACAGGTCATTCGCAGTGT
>JAAMXY010002680.1:3509-25707 GCA_019677205.1 Pinguiococcus pyrenoidosus
CCCGCCCTCCTGTGCGTAGGCAGCCATGCGGTCCTGGTCTTTCAGCCCCGTCGATGGTTCTCCGACACCGTGTGCCCCCGCCACCGCCACCGCCACCGCCCCCGGCACCGCCACCGGCACCGCTCCCCGGGCGTCGGGCTCGGGCCCTTTGCCTCCATCCACGCCCGCGGCGCTCTCCACGGCGGCCTGCGCAGCCCGGAGCGCAGCCGCCTTCGCGGCTTCGGTGCGATAGAGGATGAGCGCGCGGACGACGTCGTAGTACCGCTTCTGCATGTCTTCCACTGCTCGCAGAGGCGTCAGGGTGTAGCGGTCGGCAATGACCGGCCAGCGCAAGTCGTAGCGTTGGCAGAGGATCATGAGGTAGTCTGTCTCGCTGCGCGTCCAGGACCCAGAGGCCAGGACCTTGTCGTACTCCTCGTCGGAGTAGACGACGCTCTCCAAGCTCACATTGAAGCGACTGAACGGGTAGTCGGGGTACTCGACGCTGGCCTTCTGCCAATGCTTCGCAGAGAATTTGTCGCCGCGGGCCGAGTTCTTGAAGGTCGTCCATTTCCATTTTCCTTCCTGGCCGGTCACTCTCCGGCGCTTGAAGTGGCCGCCCTTTGCGTCTCCCGCGGGCGCCAGCGACGGCAGTCCACCGGCCCCGAGGAGGGAGAAAACCTGCAGAAGATGGCCGCCATTAGTGCCTGGAGCCGCTTTCCCACGGCCACTTTACGCAGAAATGGCCGGGTTTGGGGGCCAAGGAGGCCGCGTGCCCCCCCCGCAGACATCATAAGCGTCTACCAGCCTTCTGATCGCATCTCACCTCTCTCGACATGCCCGCAGGCTTGACCGCTTTGCGGTCTCTCTTCCTGCCCGTGCTCTTGTTTTGATTGCTCGCGTCCTTGGGGTCCTTCGCGCCATTTGCGCCCATTCCCAGGATGGCAGCCACGTCTCCCATCTTTCCTAATGTACAGCCTCGGCTGGCGAGCAAGTTTCAGGGCAGCAGCTCCAAGGGCCCCTGAGGCACGGGCGCCCAAAGTCGCTGGGGTTTGAACGTCCAATCCGGGAAGCTGCCGTCCACTGCGCCGCAGATGCTCAGAACTCGATGGTGCAGACCGCGCGGTATCCCATAACTAGGCGACTTGAGGGACACGCGCTGGCACTTCGCTGCCGAGACGCCCCAGAATCCGGGAAAAGGCTGGATTATTCCGCGTGGAAAGCACGAGACCGACGCCCCCGGGCCCGTAATCTGAGCGTTTCTCCTGCATCGAGAGGAATATCTTAGTCTCCATGTAATCAACTTTGAAATACCTTTAGAGAGTTTGAAATATAATTTCAATATTACATTTGGGTGATCTCCACCAATGAAGAATCATGAGTAGTTTCATCTGCCTTTCCAATCTCAAAATAGAGATTTTTTGAGGAGCTTCCCATTGGTCCACCCGGAACGAAGTCTCGTGAATCATGGTCGGTCACACGATATGGCGTGATCTTCTATCCAGCCGTGATTCAGCTCCTTCAACCATCCAATCCGTGGCCGGACCACATGGCCGAGTACACACGTGTGGACTGCGCCCTCAATGCTCGGGGGCGATCGTGCCGCTGACTCGCACACTTGACCACGCCGCGTCCGCTCGCCGTGCTCGCCGACCTCCTCTCTTGTCCAAGCTGCTGGACAGGCTGTTCAGATCACCATGGCTCCGTCCGACGAAACTGCCAAGACGTACACTCTCGACGAAGTCAAGGAGCACAACACCGCCGAGGACTGCTGGCTCGTCATCGGTGCGTCCTCTTCCCGCCCGCCTTTCCGCTTCGAGCGCTGGTGGCGCTCACTGCTTCCTGCATGCCAGGCAATGAGACCAACGGCGGCCCCAAAGTGTATGACGTCACGAAGTACATGGACTCGCATCCGGGAGGCCGAGATGTGCTGGAGGACGTAGGTATGCAGACCAAGCCCGGGCTGATACACGCGTCCGGCCAGCGAAGCTCACGCACATTGCACGGGTGTATCGTCTCGCAGCGGGAGAGGACGCGGACGAGTCCTTTGAGGATATGGGCCACTCGGAGGAGGCCAGGAACATCATGAAGGTCGGGAGGCCTCTCGCCCCAGAGAGCGAGGCATGCGAAGCCGGTGCTCACTAACCCGGATGCCTTCCTTTCCCTTTCCATATTGCAGAAGTATCTCCTTGGCGAGCTGAAGCTCACGGAAGAAGAGAAGGCGGCCATGGCGCTCAAGAAGGAAAAGGCCAAGGTCCGTACATGCGTCAGGATCGTCTCATCGCGCTTGCCTAATGCGCTGTCGTTCTCAGGGATCGTCGAGCAGCATGACCCTGATTTTGCTGATTGCGATGATCGCCATTGCGATTGGAATCTACACACAAGTCATCCAGAAGAGCTAGATTTAACCATTTTTCCTCGTCGAGAGCTTGGGGTACTGATGGATCACATGAACGTGGCGTCTTTTTGAATCAGCTCCACCCAGTAGCCGTCTGGGTCCTTTGTAAAAGCGATGTTCCGCATCGAACCTGAATCCAATTGCGCTTTCGTCAGTCCTCCCGTGGCTTCAGGGGGCGCCTTCTGCAATCGAAGGTACCGTTGCACCGATCACACGAACCTTCCTCGGGTCTCTTCACCCATCCGTAGCTCCCACAGTCATCAATGAACTCGCACGCCTTGTTCAGATCGTTGCACAGGAAGCCGATGTGCCCGAAGCCCCTAGAGAGAATGGCAAGCGCTGGACGTCAGACGTCGCGCGTTGAACAAGGCACGAAGTGGCCGAGGCTTCCGGGATACCTCGGGTCCGAATTTCCATTGTGATAGACGTATCCCTCTTCGTTCTCCGTGCCGTGGTTGTGCGTCAATTCCAGTATGGGCTGTCGCAGTCGGCTGAGCTCGTTCAGAGAGTCGCCCGCCAGGTCCTCTTGGGGATGCTGGAGAAAGTAGAGGCTGAAGTCATCGAAATGCTTCTCGGCCAAGAGCTTCATCCCCAGGACATCGCAGTAGAACCTGACAGCAGCGTTGTGAGGCGGGATACCAACGCTTCGGGCGTGCATCAGAGCTGCAGGAGAGTATCCTTACCGAAGGCTTTGCGCGGGGTCCTTGATCCGAATCATCGTCTGCGCGAAAGTGTACTGCGGCCTCTGCCCAAGCTCTTCCTTCGGCGTGCCGTTCAGTATCTCCACCCAGTAGTTCGTAGGGTCCAGCGCAAACGACAATCCTGCACGGGAAGAGCCAATGAGGCGCCAGTCGTTGCGAAACGGCTCCGGCGTTCGTCGTCACCCTTCATGCGCCCTTCGTTGGGTCTCTTCTTGAAGTCCACTCCACTCTTCTCCAGTTCTTCGCTCTGCTCGTAGACGTCCGGAACGGCGAAGGCGATGTGCCCGAAACCCCGGTGGGGCTCGTTGTTGCCGTTGTCGTAGACGAGGCCTTCCTGCTTCTCGGTGCCGTGGTTGTGCGTCAGCTCCAGCACGGTTCCCTTGTAGTTCCAGAGCAGCTTCTCCGCTTCTCGAGTGCCTGCAGAACAACCCGTTTCAGTCCGCAGCCAAGCGGCAACGATGCCAGGCGAGGGTGGGGGCCTCGTGGAGGTGCGAACCCGGCTGAGGCGTGGCCACGTCTGCATCGACCGAGGCGAGGAAGTAGAGGCTGAACTCGCCCTTGTCGAAGTGGTACTCGTGGATGCGGCGCATGCCCATTTTCTCCTCATAGTACGGAAGGCTGAGCGCGGGATCCTTGATGCGCAGCATGGTCTGCTGCCAGGAGAAGCCCAACGAATCCCTCTTCGCGATCTAGAAGGCAGCGGCAAAGCCGAAGAGCAACTCGTGTAAGAAGAGGCACCACAGCTGCTGATAGACCCTGGTTGCCTTGCGTCTCCCGAAGCCGCGTACATCGATTGGCTTTGTGGCCGCGCCCGCAGCGGCGCCGTAGAGCCGCGAGCCGCTCGCCGCAGTCGTGGGTCCCGCCGCGCTGTGTGCGACCGACGGTCGCGAAGCAGGGAGCGGCAGACCCCAGCCCAGAGCGGGGAGCAACACCACGCAGCCGCCCACCAAGCGGCTCTGCAATCGAGTGAAGGCCATTTCCAAGCAACCCGCGGGTCGATGAGGCGCACGAGAGAGCCGACAGGCGAAAGATATGCGCGGTACGGGAACGGCGGAGCGAGCGACGCTCTTTCCACATCGCACGCCCGCATGTTCATGCAAGCAGTTTCCGGGTCGGTCTCTGTCCCACGCGCTCTGTCGTCCGCACAGCGCTCGGGATTGGCCAATGTAGGATACAATGTCGATAGTGAGTAGATTACGTGGACGTGATTCGCCAGGGCCTCCAAACTCGGAATCGTTGCACTCTGTTTAGCAATAGTTCAGGGTGGATGGAGCCAGCGCCATTTTGCGCAGCGGTGGAACTCCTACAGTATCCGCTCTTGGAGAGTCTTCTGCCAGCGCCGGTTCCTCTTACCACCTGCGCATCTCCGCACAATCCGGAGCCACTTCAAGTCGAGTACGGCCGCAGAACGCCATTCAGCGCCGCAGCAATGGCATCAGCTCCAAGCGAAGAGACGCCGCGCGGTGAAAGCCCCGACGCCGCGAAGGCCGAGATCCGCTTCATGGATCTCGTGCAAATGGACATTGAGGACTTCAACGCCACGCAGCGCCAAAGACAGAAGCAGTACCAGGAAGAGCATGGAGCAGCAGCCCTGCGAAGCATCCTGTATGGGGACGTCCATCACGAGCTCAAGGCCCAGAGGACAGCGGACTACTCCCTCAGCGAAGCGGAGATGCAGCACCTTGTGGAGAGCAAGGTGCTCATCAAGTCGCAGGAGGGCCCAACGAGCTTCGCGAGGATCATGCAGCAGCTGTACAACAATGACATGCCCCTCTTTGTGACGTCGGACTGCGTCCTGTACGCCTTCCACCGCTTCTACGACAACTGGCTCAAGGAGGTGGAGATCTCCAAGCTCACCGGCCAGTTTCGCAGTCTCTGCCAGGAGCTCCTCGAGCAGTTGCACAGCATCCCCAGGACGGGAAAGACTACGGAGCTTCTGCGAGACCTGGAGGTGTACTTTACGGTGCCGCTTGCCGTCTTGGATGGAGCTCTGGTCGGTGCCGATCGGCGAGGCCGGGTGCTCGCACGGGATCTGCCGAAGCTGCGCTACGGAGGCGCCACGGCTCTGCAGAAGACGATGGACAGCATCCTCCGGCTGCAGGACATGGAGGTGTGCATCAATGGCGTTAACATCATCCTCAACGGCTCGTCGATGAAGCCCCGAGGCCACTACACGGAGAGTCCGGAGCTGAGGAGCTACTTTACGGCCTTCACGTGGCTCGCGTGCTTCGTGGTGCCCATCAAGCTGGACGAGACGAAGATGGCGGAGACCATAGCCGCCGTGCAGCTCGCATCGGCCTTGGCCAAGGTTGCCAAGCCATGCATGGGAAAAGTCGCCGAGTTCTTCGCCTTCATCCGACTTCTGGTGGGGGAGCCGGACAGCTACACCTTGCCGACGTTCCTCCCCGTGATCGACGAGCTCGTACCGGACGAGCACGCCCTGGACTGGATTGTCGAGCACGGTCCAGAGCTGACGGAGGCAGTCCTGCCCAAGCTCGACAAGGTCTCGAGCTTGACGACGCTTGGCGCCGGATCCACCGCGGAGACGCCGTGGACCTTCTCCTTGATCGGGAGAGGGAGCAACATTGACAACTTCGTCATCCAGCGAATGGTCGACGAGCATCTCCACACCGACGAAGGCAGCCCTCCAGTGCCCTGGCGAAAGGTGCCGCGCGTCCACGACCTGGTGTACACGCTGTTCGACAACGACGGCGTCGGCGCGGTGCTGGAAGAGGAGATGGCCACGCTTGGATACACGTACTGGCAGCACCTCCGCAGCGTTCGCGACGAGGCTGCCGGTCACGAGTACCCCCGAACTCTGTACAACCAAGAGCTGAAGATGCTACGCGCGCTTGGACAAGATCGAGCTCTGCAAGCTCCCTTTCAAACGAGAGCGTGGAAGCAGAAGCAGGCGGCGACGCAGATCGCCCACTACGCAGAGCTTCGCCACGACAACGTGCTCTACGTGGCAGAGTGCTTTGGAGCGATGTGCTGCTGTGAGCATGCGGACATCATGATCGAGCCAGTCCCGCTCTTCTGGGAGGAGTTCGCGAAGCTCGTGGACATGATGATCGAGATCGCTGGTCCTTCACGCGTACTGATGAACTTCAAGCACACGATCGGCAACTTTCGAGAGTTCCTGCGGCAGCAAGAGGGAGGATCTGTGAACCCGGACTTGGTGGAGGCTCTAAAGTCCACGGTTCAACTGAGGTACATGGGGTCCGGGCCGCCGAACTACGGTGGTTGGTATCTCAGCCTCTTCGACGATCCCGAGCGGGCCTTCGAGCAGGCAGCCGAAGTCTCGTCCATGTTCACGGCGCCGCCCGACATTCGGGGCCCAGGAAAGATCCTTCATCTCGGCACTGGCGTGCCGAATCTCATGTATATCCTCGTGTCGGAGGAGAACGGCGGTGAAAAGGTGCTGGTGGGGCCAACGTACTCGGCCTACGAAGTGGTCACCGACTATGACGATCGGATGAACGACGAGGAATGGAGGACCCGCGTCCAGACTTTCCAGCCTGTGAGCTTCACGAGCAGACCTTGATTGGCGAGAAGATCCCATCAAGGGCGTCGCTTCACGAGGCACCCCCAACAAACAGTGACTTCACTCCTTGTATGCACAGCACCCACAACGACGTCATGTGGGTGCCTCGCATTGATCACGAGCCCATAGGCCCCCGGGGGAAAAGCATGCCTGCTAAGACCAACTTCTTGGAGAAGTGATGTGAAAAAAGAAGAAGAAGAAGAAGAAGAAGAAGAAGAAGAAGAGGAAAGGGACTTTCGTGATTTGAGCATTGCTGCATGTGACGCTGTAGGCTTCTCCTTCTCTGCTGCTCTCGGATCAATCTGCTGACCAAGGGGGCGCTCCGCAGCGCACTTCACGGATCTTACGAGGTTCAGCGAAGCGTCAAGACTTTCCTCTCAAAGCAAGCAAATACCTTGTTTACCAGTCTAAGCAGTAGACCATTGCCTACACTACCGTAGATGATGCTACACGCCCACCCATCTGCGTCGCCAACAAGAGCGATCCTCCCAGTGGCAAGTCAGCTGATACGTCCGGATCCCAGAGGTGGGCCACAGAGCGGCCCAAAGGCGCCCAATCCTCGTACTCTTTAGCACATCGGTCGCGATGTTTGGTGTACAGCGCTTCGGTCAGAAGACCGTGAGCACGGACGCCGCCTCCAAGAACCTCTCCAGACTTCTACGCAGGCGGACGGACGCGCAGGACGGCCAGAACGCCGGAAAGGCCGGGAGAAAGCGCCCCAGGAGCCGGAAGTCTCCACCGCCACAGGCGAGTAGTCGCTTCAAGGCGTCCGAGCCCCCTGCCAGATCCCCAGAGAACCCCCGCTCGGAAGTTGTGCCTCTCCTGAAGATCAAGAAGACGCTTCTGGCCACCAAGACCAGCGAGAAGGCCGGGCACGAAGCCACATCGAGCAGCTCAGAGCTTCAAGCGAGGGCGCAAGGGCCCCACCGAGGCGTACAAAGTACCAAGGATTCCAAGGATCGTGGAAGAGAGGTGGCGAATAAGGCCAACGACCGCGAAGAGCGGAGATCGAGGTCGCCAGATGCGTCGAAAAGGAAACACATCGAGAGGAGGGAAACGAGCTTGGCCATACCGGCGACGAAGGCTCCAGAAGAGATGGGGGATCCTTCCCAATCGCCAGCAGCTATGCCATCTCAGCAGCACCAGCCGCAAGCTCACGACCAGTTCGATGCCGTTCGCGCAAAGAGGCGGGAGATTGAAGTGATGCAGCTCGGGCGAGAGATTGGTGCGTGATCATGCGTCACTTCGCTTCGCTTTTGCTTTCTCGCTCGGACTTTTCCTTTCCCGCTCGGCCCTCACCGGCTTTGCTCCCGATCAGGTCTAGAGGAAGCCGCCGAGAGCTGGAAGCTGCACCCAGAGATCGTGCAGGTCGCCCGCCAAGAAGGCGTCGAGAAGTTCTTCCCCATCCAGACGGCTGTCATCCCGCGCATCTTGTCATCGAGTGCCATCACAAGACGAGCTGCGCGCGACGTCATCGTCTCTGCCCCGACGGGGTCGGGCAAGACCCTGACGTATGCACTCCCAATCCTCCAGGCGCTCCTGAAGCAGCGCTTTCCACATGGAAGGAGACAAAGGCATCTCCGTGCTCTTGTTCTGCTGCCGTCCCGGGCCCTGGCAGCACAGGTGTATGGCGTCATGCTCCGGTACACGCAGGGCCTGGACATTGAGATCGGCCTGGCAACGGGTGGTGGAAAAGTGGATCCGGCGGCAGCCGCGGAATCCAGAAGCGGAGCCGGCGACTTTGAGATGGAGCAACGCAGGTTGACAGGATGCGTGGCGTCGGACGCGCCGCCTCCTACGGGGGGTTTCGGCATTCTTGGTCCTGGGGAGCCGGAGGATGGGACGAAGCCCAACCCTTCCGCCCTTCTTCCGGGAGGATTTCCCGGTACAGGGTCTTTGCTTCGAGGACCGATTCGGAGGACGCTCGGTCCAGGTACGACCGTGAAAGCAAGGAAGCTCGCAGATCTGGATAATTTGCGAATGACGGAGATTCTGCCTTTGGGGTTCCTAGGCGGTCGATCTCGGGTCGATGTTCTCGTCGCAACGCCCGGCCGACTGATGAGCCATCTGGACTACACGCCAGGCTTCACGCTTCAGCACCTCGAGTTCCTGGTTGTTGACGAAGCCGATCGCCTCCTCAGCCAGTCGTATCAGAACTGGGTGCAACGGGTATTGCACGCCTCGGCAATGCAGGCGCCAGAGTCTTTCTCGGCAGACAAGACCCCTCGGCGACTGGGAGATCGGGTCAAGATCGAGCCAGTGAGAATCCGGGGCGCAGGAACGGCTGCGCAAGGCTCATCCGGTGGCAGGCCTCGGTCCCTAGCTCCTCCGCTGCGGCGAATGCTCTTCTCCGCCACGATGACAAGAGACCCTCAGAAGCTGGCGCATCTCGATCTCTTCTATCCAATGATGTTCACCGTGAGGCCTGCGGCTGAATTGACGGCTTCTACACCAAGCATTGCGGACCAGGGCGCAACCTACAGTCTGCCGCCGACGCTGAAGGAGGCCTGGGTCCATGTAGAAAGCAAAGCGGAGAAGCTTCGTTGCCTCATCCGTGTGCTCCACCAGCACATGCTGCGGGGCGCAGCAGACGGTGTGAGCGATCCCCGCGGCGTGATCCTCATCTTCGGTAACTCCATCAGCTCCGCCCATCGGCTGGCACGGTTCTTGCAAATTTTCTACCACAACGTGAGACGAGGCCTGGAGGACGCCATGGAGGAAGGGAGCGAGGCAGAGGACGAGGGAGACGGAGGGCATCTGGAAGCCGGGGAGGACGTGGCGGAGGGCGACGATCTGGAAGACAGCGAGGATCTGGACGGACGCGGTGACGGCGTGGCCGCTGATGGAAGGGCTGCCCTTCGCAAGCTCCTGACGTCCTTTGCGGCCGATTCTGTCGGTGACTTGTCTGGAATGCAGCAGAGGAAGACTGCGCATTCTGCCTTACGTCGTGCGAATCGGGACGAGACGGCGGCGCCAGAAGCTGATGGGTTTGGAACCGGGAGTCCCCTGAGGATCCTGGTCGCTTCGGACGGGGCAGCGCGAGGGCTCGACATCACCAGGTTGGGAAGCCTTCATTTGGTTCGCTCGAGTGAATCTGACCATTGCTTTCTTGTCAGGTGTTCGATGGTCATTCACTACGAGGTGCCGAGCTCAATCGAGCAGTACATTCATCGTTGCGGCAGAACGGCTCGCGCAGGACGATCCGGTACAGCTGTGGTCCTGCTCCAGAAGAGCCAGCACAAGGCCTTGCAGAAGCTTCGCAGCCGGCTAGAATCGCGCAAGGACCTAGACGAGTTCGTCCTCGAGGCGGCCACGATGGAGGATGCTTCCCTTAAGATGCTGCAGAGCTCTTATGAGCAGAGTCTCTCCGACCTGAAGGACGTGATGGAGACCGAGGAGAAGGGAGACTTGCTTCCGTGGTCCGCAGTCTCCGCCTTCCTGGACTTGACGGAGGCGTCGGACGAGGACGAAGACCTGGCAGAGGAGGAGGAGGAGGAGGAGGAGGAGGAGGAGGAGGAGGAGGACCGCATGGTTACCTTGAAGAACAAGGACGACTACAGCGACGAGGAAAGCGACGAGGATGACTAAGTGGACAACCTGAGGACGGCTCATTTCTTTCATCTATCGTCTGCGGTGGGCATCCGACAGCATGCACAAGCCTCGTCGCACCAGCCCATGAGGCAGCTGACGAGATCATCGCTTTCAGTCTTTTCCTCGCGATGCCCCGCTTCTCGAAAGCCCGCTTCAAAATACTACTTGCTCCATCGTAAATGGCGACACAATCTAGTGTGATCAAAAAGGCTGCCGTCGTCTCCGGTCGGGATGGGTAAAATCCGATCACCACCATGCTGGAGTTGGTGTTCGTGCGACATCCCATTCTCATCCTCCGCAGCGACATGCTGAGAAGGCGAGGGCGTAATCATCGCGCGGCATGAGCCTGTCGGAGGCTTGAACGCAGCGGCGGCGCGTTGAAGTTCTCCCGTTAACGTGCTTCGGCGCTGTCGCCGAGCGATACGCTAATGTCCCTGGAATCCTCATGGCTGTGACTCGTGTCATCGCCGTGATCATGGCTATGGTCCATGTCGTGGCCGTGCCGTTCCTCCGCGTCAACCTTGGCTTCCCTCGAGGATCTCCCAGCAGGGCTTGGCGGGGCATCATCCAGCAAGACCAAGGTGACACGAACCATCATCTCGGGTCTTCTCTCGACGACCTCCTTCTTCAACTGCTGAGCAAGCTCTCGGAGGCTCGCAAGCTCCGTCCCGCTGGATTCCTGTGGTGCGCCGCTTCGGCCGGCATCGCTCACATCTGCGGCGGGTGAAGCTAAGGTCAGCACGACCACGGGTAGCCCCTCCTCAAAGTCTATCTCCACATCTTTCACGCTGACGGACAGGTCCGGTTCTTCAGACTGCCTTTCCCCAAGCACTTTCGCAAGGGCTTCACGAGCTTCTTCGTACAGCACGGCCTCGTCCGCGAGAGCATCTGGAGCCGGTGCCATGCTGCCACTTCCTGACTTGTCTTTCGTTTCAAGGTTCACCAAGACCTCGGTGACGCTGGGTTCCATGGCAATGATGCCCTTCTTGATCTTCTCCACGACCGAGGCCGCAGTGGCCGTGGACATGCTCTTCTTCGCCGTGACGGTCAAGTCGACATGCGTCTGAGGACCCATCCTCCTCGCCCGCACATTGCTGTAGCGCAGGCCGAGCGGCGCCCCGTCCTCCTCCCAAAGACCAGGGATGCTGGCGACTCCCTTGTTCACCCTGCCAACGAGCTCCGGCTCCGCGGTGTCCGTCAGCTGCTTGAGCGCATCAGACCCAACCTGCAAGCCGGCGAGCATCACCATGCCAGCAACGATGAATCCCGCGATGGGATCCAGCATCGGACACCCAAGCTTGGCCCCGGCGATACCGATGAGCGCAACCACGCTGCTCAGCGCATCGCTCCGGTGATGCCAAGCGTTCGCGATGAGCACGGGACTGTTTATTCGCTTCGCCACCCGCGCCGTCGCCTGGAAAAGAAGCTCCTTCGCCACAATGCTGAAGGTCGCCACAGACATTGCCAGCCAGGTGAAGTCCCAGGCGGCTTGCGCTTGTGCATGCACATGCCCTCCGTGTGCCACGGCAGCCGTAGGACCAAAGAGCTGCTCCAAGCTGAGCGCCCCCCCGAAGTGCCACCCCGTGAGCAGCAGCATGAGAGCAACGAACAGGCTGCCCAACTGCTCAAAGCGACCGTGGCCATACGGATGGTCCGCGTCCGGCGGAAGCCGACTCATCCGAAGAGTGCCCAGGGTCACGAAGTCGCTGACCAGATCGCTCAAGCTGTGCCCCGCGTCGGCCAGCAGCGCAGCGCTGTTGCCAAGCGTCCCGGCCACACACTTGCCCAAGGCCAGGCCCACATTCACCCAGATGCCCAGCACGGTAATCCGATCCGCCGCGGCGTGCGACGACTTCCCCGAGCCCCGGAACTCCTGCGTGCTGTAGCGCAGCGCGAGCGATCGGTGGCGCCTCCAGCCCATGAGCAGCCCGCCCACGCCGTCGCGAAGCCCCGTGGCGAAGCGGATCGCCGGGTCGTAGGCCACCAGCGCCACCGCGGCGAAGAGGAAGACCGGGCGGAGCTGCTCTACCCCCACGGCAGCTCGCGTGCCCAGCACAAACAGGGCGCCGGCGCAAACGTAGCGGAACTGCACGCGCTTGGGCACCTTGGAGCCCTCGCCCTCCAGCGGCATCGCATGCGAGTGCGAGTGGCTGTGGCCCCCATGCATTCGCAGTCGCCTCCGGCCCGAAGAAGCGCTTCTTTCCCGCACTTCGGCCGCAGCTCGCGGCGCCAATCCACCGTTAGGTACGCCGAGGGCGCCGAAGCCGCCGCTGAGCTTGGGCGGTGCGACCAGCAGCCCTCTCGCCAGCGCCACACATATCACCAACACACAGCTGACGCTCCGATGCATGTTCTGCGGCGCTCAGTGCCCCCCAAACTCCGCAGCAGACACGGCTTCTACGCCTTGGAGGCCAACCGAGCGGCGCGTGCGCAGTCGCAGTTTCACGCGTCGCGCGCAGCTCTGGGACGCCCCCCAGTACTCAGAATGGCGGTGGCAGCAGCTGGGCGGCTTGGAGCGGCGACGGAGCCCAGGTGTCCCGCCGGCGCCCACACTTGAATGAGAGGCGTGGCGCGCAAGGATTTCAAGCGGAAATCGTAAGTGTTTTCAAACTATGAATAGTAACGCTCAAAATGTACTCCTTGCGCAATTTTATGGTCACTTTCGCCTCAGATACCGTTGAAGATAGTACCATAGTATAACACCTTGTAGGGGAATAGCATAGGAGAAAAGCGATGGGAGAGGAAACTTGCGCCAAAGTGACGAGAGAGCCGGAGCGCCACACATCGTGGGATTGTGCGATTTTGACGCAGAATGTTAAGCTCCTTAGCGCGCTCTTGTCGCTTTGCGCAACGACATGGGCGCTTCGCGAGCACTTTGCCGGCGCACATTCGCGCCAGAATCGCCGCGCGAAAGATCCGCTTCCCGGCGCAGCTGCCCGAGGGCGACAAGACGCACCCGTACGGCGTGGATCTGAGTCGCGTGGACGTGGAGAAGACCGGCGCGAAGAAAGACTTCGATCCGGAGAAAATCTTCCGCGATACCGTGTATTCGCCTTCGATGTATCCGCGGCCGTTCGTCAGCGCCGCGAATGAGAGAGACAAACGCGTTCGAAAGACGGTACGCGACCCTTTCCGCCCCCCTTTTTTAGATAAAGAGCGCGAGATCAACTCCGCAAAGGCTGCTACAGTTCTAAACTTTCGCGGATTCCCAGGTGGCGAAGTATGAGCTTCGGAGAATGGCGCTGAAAGCCATCGTGTACAACCAGCAGCTTCCGCTAGACATCAGGTACCGCACGGGCGGCGTCCCAGATTGTAGTGCCCTTCCTCATTATACCAATGGCGTCCGCTTCTTTCTCCTTGTTTGTTTTGCTTGTTTGTTTGTTTGTTTTTATTTATTTGTTTTTTTTTTCAGATTTCATGCGAATCAGTTTCTTGGAGCCCTTCCGCGAGATAGCAGCAAGACTCGTGTTGTCAATCGGTGTCAGTACAATGGGCAGGCCCGATCGGTGTATAAGAAGTGGGGCTTGAATCGCTTCATGTTTGCCAAGTTCGTCAGGGAGGGGCTGCTTCCTGGAGTGAAGCACTGGGGCAACTAAGAACGACCAGAAGGAAATGCACGAGAAGAATCACATTCGTTCGCTATGCACTATCTTGGACAGCCTACGTTACGTACGGATGTTTCTGCCGCGCTACTGCGGACCAGCTTCATCCTTTGCTTGAGCTACTGGGAGTCGAGAGCTCCGTGGGGGATATCAAGTTTCCCCAGATCCCGTCGTTTGGCGACGTCAAAAAATCACAGGGACTGAGAAGGTGAAGAAAATCGTTGCCGAAGGCCGGGTCCGAGGGATCGCCGAACGACCGGGCGGCCGGCGAGGACAGGAGAATGCCGGCGCCCTCGGTGTACTCCATGTCCATGCGATGCTCGTTCGTGGCCGGCGAGTGCAGCGTGAAGGTGTCATCGGCCGCCTTGTTCGCTCCCCACATGTGGCCGAAGGGCGAGCGACGCGCCGGACTGAGGCTTGCTCGCGGCGTGCCGAAGAAGGTGTCCCCGCTCTTCGGCGTCTTTTCTACCTGCAGTGACAGCTGGCGACGCTTCTCCTCCTTTACAAATTCTCGGTACGTGCAGGTGCTTTCCTCGCTTTCCCGCAAGCGAGGACTGTAGCTCTCTCGCATGCGAGGCGTGAGGCTGTCCCTCGTGCGGGGCGTGTGGCTCTCTCGCATGCGGGGCGTATGGCTTTCTCGCATGCGCGGCGTATGGCCTTCCCCAGTGCTCCCAGCAGATGCCCCATGCGCAGGGCGCACGGAGCCGCCGTCGCCCTTCACGGTGTTCGACGCCAACCGCAAGGCCTTCGCTAATTCCCTGTTGAGGTCGATCTCCTCGTTGCCTGATTCTTTGGCGGCCCTCACGCTGTCCAAGAAGCCCTACGCAGCGCAGGTTTAGCGCCAAAAGCTTCCAGGGCTCCGGGCGTCAGGTCAAGCGCTACCTGCAATAGATCGTATCGAATAACGCCACGAGTATCCCCCGACGGCTTTGGCGAGGGCGTTCGACTGCGCGTCTGCAGGTCCGGAAGAGAAGGTCACTGGCTTGCAAGGTCCAATCTCGGCAGGACTGCCTTGTCGGTGTCTTACCACATGGGGCACGTGCTCTACGGGTGCCAATGGTGGACGCGGCGGGTGCACCGGAGCAGGCGACGGCACCGGCGGACGAACTGTGTGAAGCGAGACCGGTGGCGCGGCCGCTTCCATCGACTTGTATTGGGGTAGGTTGCCAGCGTGGCTCATCACAGGTCGAGCCCCGTTCATGAACGCTATTGCGTGCTGCTGCGGTAGGAAAGGCTGCCATCCCTTCACGCCGCCTAGGGGCATAGGCGGAACACCTTGCTGCTGCCAAGGCGTCGCTAACGCCAGATTCCTTCGACCTTGCTTGTTCGCCTGCTGTGCCTCCCGCTGCTGCTGGTCGGTCACGGCTGCCTTCAGCGGAGGTCTCCAGCCACCTGTTCAAGCGTTCAAAAGGAAGAGAGAGGGAGAGAGAAGGGAGAGGGACAGAGAGAGACAGAAAGCGAGACAGAGAGAGAGACCAAGAGGGGCGGAGGTTGGGGGAAGAGTGAGAAGAATCTTGGCTGACGATCCTATGACCGAAGCGTCTGTCAAGGGCGCACCGTGGTCTCGATCGAGATGCTTGGCCAGGTTGGACGTGTTGTGGAAGGTCCGGCGGTGCCCGACGCAGAGGGGGCAGAGGTAGTAGCCGTCCGCGCAGCGGTACGGCCCCCAGTGTCGCCGTGGCGCTCTGCTGCGCAAAGGGAAGGGAGTGAGAGACGTCGCAGAATTTTTTGCAGGGGTCCGCCCGCAGTTCGGGAATGCCAGTGCAGGTACCTCTTCCCCCTTCGCCCTGTCTTCTCCTCAAAGTCTGCCGCACCAAACTGAGCCGCATTCGCCATACTGCTCGCGGCGCTGCCGACGTGCGGTCCGAAACGCCCACCACCCGCCTCGGAAGTAGGTGATGGAAGAGTTCGACAGGAGGTCCGTTCCGGACTCGCTGGCCGCCCCGTCCCATCAGCTGAGCCGTTCCCATCCAATGCCCGTCGCCTGGTGCATCTGGCTTTTCCGTAGTATGGTGGCACCCAGCTTGTTGAACTGGCTTCCGTAACGTCAGCTGATGGGAACTTCGCCGATCGAGGCAAGGGGAGGTACCTCATCATTTGCCGCGGAGTCGTCTGGAAGCGTCATTCTAGATCGTTCTTGAACTTGCGAGGGCGTATGCATGGGCGGACTCTACACTTGAATCTTCCTTTTCTTCATGCTTTTCTCCCACGCTCCGGACGCTGCGACCCTCTTGCAGCATGTCGCCTGCCGTTGTACCACTTGCCGGACTCGGCGGCTGTTCTCAAATCCTCTCTTTCCCTCTTTCTTCTTCGCAGCTTCAGTTGCAGCTGCCCTCCTACGTCCGACTCTACAGTCCTTGCCAAGGCGCAGGAACAACGCTCTTACGCCAAGCTTCGTACTTTTCAGCCGGTGAGCACGCTTTGATCGCAACTCGTTCGGCATCGTTGATCCCGTTTCCATTCCGCTCGCATATCGGCGACGTCTTCCTTTCCTTTTCCTTTTGCGAATGTGTTGTCTGCGGACATTCCCTCCCCACCTCCCCCCTCTTCCACGCCGCATGTTCATGGGTCGGATTCCGTGATTGCAAGGCCATTGGCTCCCCTTTTTGCGTCTGATGGAGGATGTGCCGTTTTTCGCTTTTGCTTTGGGTGTTGTTTATTTTTGGTTTTGTTTCTTGGACTTGAGCGACCTTCATTCTTCAAAAGCAACAAGACCAGGTTTCTTTCTTCTCGTGAGCAACTCACAACTTCAGTCATCTTCGCAGCGAGTCTAGCGTTTCTTCCGCGATCCACTCGCCCGGCTCCGAGATTGTGAGAATAATTCGGTCCGAAGCAGCGGCGCGGACCAGATCGAAGCCGCGGATGGTGAGGAACGGGGCCCCGTCCTCCACCTTCTTCAAAACCGGCTTCGGCGTGGCGATCTGCGTCTTGACAAGTCGCAGCGTGGCGCCCTCCACGATGTGGATCGTCAAGTCGCCGTTTAAAGTGACGCCGTCAAAGATGACGCTCCCCGCTCCTTCAATCTGCAGCGCGCTGCTGCGGTCCATGGTGAGACCCTCTCCCGTGAACGGGGCTCGCAGCAGATCCGTCGTGATGCTGTTGTCCGGCGAAATGGCAATGAGCGGGCCAAGGGTCATGGCCACTCCTTCAATCTCGACCGACAGCGGGTCTCCGGTGAACTTCACCATGCCAAAGCTTTCCAACTTCTTGGCCTGCCGAGAGCGACGATAAGTGCTTTCGAAACGCTTCGCTGCCAAGGGGGGTGCTCGCACCTTTGCTGCGTAAAAGTCTGCCTCGGCGGAAGCTACGGTCCCTGGCGGGTTGCCGTTCTTGGCGTTGGCCGCACCGGCGTCGAGGCTGTTCTTGGCCGGTGAGAAGCTCAACCACTTGGGGAACGAGACGAAGCCGATGTTGCTTCCGTCCTGAGGCATCTCGGCCTGGATGAGCCGAGGGAAGTCCTGCATCATGCACTCCAGTCTGGTGGGCTTCTTGAACAGGTTGCGCTCCGCATCTGCGTACTTCGGGTTGACGAACTCGGGAACGACGCCCTGGGAGACGGCAAGCATGAGCTTTGGTCCCGAACGGGGGAAACCAAGGATCTTGATGGAAGGAAGAAGGCACACCGCAAGGAGGCTCCTCCGCACCTGCGCTTCTCCTTCGCAGACCTTCTTGTAGGTCGAGAACTTGAAGACGAGGTTGTTGGCGTTGCCCGGGAAGGGCGAGCATCCGAGCTCGGGATCATTCGTGTCACCAAGCTCCGGTGAGATCTGCGAGGCACATCGTTCTCGCTCAGGTGTCTCGCGAGTCGAGCAAAGACTTGCTCAGGCAAACGATTCGGCTCTTACCGTTGCACGGAGCAGGGGATCTAGCTGATTGTACTCCACGTTGATCGTGAGTTCCTCTCCTGTGCCCTCCTTGACCAGCCGGGTGATTGCTCCCGCGGCCTCTCCTGCCGTCCTCGGGATGCAGATGCTGTTCATGTCGAGGTCGCGCGCCTTGCTGACGCCCAGCGCGGGCAAGATGCTGTTGATCACGAGAAGATTCGTGTCCTGGAGGAAGAAGAGCCACTTGATGGAGCGCTCCGCCCACTGATCCAAGACCTTCTCCTTGAGCATGAGGTGGTGCACATCTCCGTGCCCGTGCGGCTTGGTCTCGATCACGTAGGGATCGTCCTCCGACATGGCGAGGCTGGCGCGCCGATCGGAGAGCGCCGCGACCTTCTCCTGCTTGACGATCCGCAGGTTCTCGTCCGCCATGCCAAAGTTGGCGTTCTCGCGGAGTAGCGCGCGGGTGGGCCCGTCGGTGTCGCCGGACGTCATGATGGTCAGCGGCAAGCTGACGCCGTGGCCCTGGAGCTTCAAGTGCCGCTCCAGCGCCAGAATGGTCTCAACGTAGTACTTGATGAAGGAGCGCCCGGTGAGCAGCTCCACGGGAAGCTCGATCTTGATGCCGCTGTATCCCAGGCGCTCTCCGAGGCCTCCGGCGACCAGCACGAAGCCGACCCCTTCGGCCGCGGCCTGCAAGCCCAGCCTCTCCATGTCGTCGAACTCCCGCGTGCCAAAGTCCAGGATGGCTCCCTCCGGCACGGTGGGCGTAAAGCCCTCGAAGGGGTTCACGCCCTCGGCGCTCTGCTCCAGCAGGTCTCTGGCCTTGGTGACGTAGGCCCTGAGGCCTCCGGGGTAGTTGGCCTCGAGTTCGGCCACCTGGCGGAAGAACGCCTGCTTCCGAGCTTCGTCCTGGCCGGCCTCGGCCCACGGCTCAAAGATGTGGTGCTGCTCCAAGTCCAGGAGCGTCTGCGCAAGCCGTCTATGCGATGGGCAAGCAAGAACGAATCTTTGAGCTTCTCTTTTGTCTGGTGTTGCTTCTGCTCTCCGCCCCCATCTTTCATTTCCTGCTCGGGGGGGTTTGGGGGTTTTGGGGGGCTCGGAGGCCTGGCCGAGCGTCGCACCTGTCTTCCTCGGATAGCTCTGCGACCTTGCTGCTGAGCACCGTGTCCACGGAGGCGACGCTGGCGCGTAGGCCCGTCCAGCGGCTGGCGGAGCGGCGGACCGCGACGTTCCACGCCGCTCCGAAGGCGTGGGTGCAGGCGCAGCTTGCCAGCAGCAGTGCAGCCAGGCGGCCCATCCTCATCGCGGCAGCTCAAAGGACGCACCAAGGCGGTGGGGAAGGCACCGCAGCGGGAAGAAGACGCTCCGGTGAAAGGCGACGCTTCCGAGAACGACTGCACTTGGGATGGAATGGGAGCGAAAGCGAATCTGCCGCGTTCTACGGCTCTGCAACTTGGGGCCATGACGCGTCTTATGATGAGCACTGCAGACGAGTACGTGGCGGCCTGGGAGCGAGACAGACGGGAACCTTCCCCGAGGCTTTACGACAGAGACGAGGAGACGAGCCGACGAGGCGACGAGGAAGCTCTGATCCTACGAGGTAACCTGCCAAATCAAAAAGAAAATGAAGCAAGTTTCCTTTACGAAATACTTAATCCTAGTATTTGAAACTAAGTATCATCAGTAGAGAATTTCATTTTAGACGCCCGTCACCGCAGACCATGAACGAGGCTTTGATCGCGTGTTTTGTGCGAAGTACCCAGGTGAGTACGCCGTCAGTGGCGTTCCCAACTCCATTTCCCAATTTTGAAGCGGTTGACGTGCGTTGCTCGCGATTTCTCGACCGTTTCTAGGGAGAATTCGGCGCGGGAAGAACCACCCTCACCCTCGAGCGAAATCCAATCTGGCGCCACGTGAGAGAGGTCCATCTGAAAACAAGAAAAAGGCCAGCCCCGTAGAACTTCATGAACAGAGGAAGTCGCTGGAGTCTGGTTCCTGGGCTTCCGTGGCGTATTTAGATCAGCATCGAGACAGAAGAGGGCAACATCTGGAGGACCACCTTGCCCGCACATGGAGCACCTTTGCGGCGGTTCAAGATCTTTGCTGACACAGGGACGTCGCGGCGACTCTCAGGATGTCCGTGGCGAGCATGTGCGAAGAGGAGGAGCGCGGAAGAAGAGCATAAGTGGCCATCCAACCTTCAGACGAACGATTCTGACTGACGCAACCTAGCTACTGGCAAGACTTTGGCGACCTGAGCAAGGCATGACTTAAGGGCTGTTTCTACGGGTCCGACATTGAAGGATGCGATAAACTATCGCAGCCTTCGTGACTGGTGATTGCTGCGGCATATTCTCCCGCGCAGCAAGTTCAAGGAGCTGCTCCTTCTTGAGGCTCCGGAGCGCCTTACCTTCCTTTGATTTCAACAGGAAGAGTGGCCAACCACCAGCATCAACGACAGGGTCCCCAGTGCCGGTACAGTGCTGCTTCATTATGAACTCGCTTAACCTTCCTTGCAGGGCATCATCCTCATCTTGATTGGGACCGATGGCCAGGCCATGAATCGCAGCAACCTCTAGGAGTTCAGCACGGGTCAGCTGCTTAAATATCTTGCGCATGGCTTCTTCGGGGAACTGACTTCCGTCTCTAATTCTTCTAGAGTATTTGCGGAAGTTTTCTGCAACCGTACGCAGAGATTTCCACCCCTTCATTACCCAGGAAATGGTGGCAATGCTGCTGACCGTAAACTCCGGTTCTCGCTCAAAAGAGGACTGCAACTCGGAGAAAGAAGTAGTGCCCATGGGAATGCGGAGAAAAGCGTGAACGTAAGCCACGGCCTTTTCTACATTCTGTGGCTTCTGCAAAATACGCTCCTTGATCTCTCTGATTTCATTGTGTCCCTCCTTTCGCCCAGAATCCCGAAACTGCTCCAAGTACGCACTCAGGTCTCCACGAGCCGCGAACTGTCGTGCCGCCTGCTGCACGCTCTTTTGAAGAACTTCATTCGTTAGACGACTTTGAGTTTTGGGACAAGGCCCAAGCCCTAGGTATGAGAGCGTCTGCGTCGTGACGCTCGGTGCATCTCGTACTTGCCTGAGGACTGGCAGCCAAGTTGCCAGTCCTCGTCTAACTTGTCCTTTTGTTCTGCAGCTTAGGATCAGCTCTGTAAAGAGCCTCGCCCGGAAGGAGGAGGTGGCCTGGGACCCCTTGTTCCTTGATGTAATGGAGGCTCGAATAATGTCGAAGAGAGTCTCCGAGCTTGGTTTGTGCTCTTTGAGGCTGATGGTCCCGTCCTCTGGATCAAAATGGAATGCATCCTCTATCTGCTTTGATATCGAACGATTTCGATGTGACATTGTTGCCTCGTGCAGCTCCGCGTCAATCTGCGCCTTCGTCCGTACTGTTGCGCTGAGTACTGATTTACGCCTTTTGCCTCGTTGCAAGTCTGCCCCGTCTGTTGCGACGAGCTCCCGCAGCCTCTCGCGGAATCTCTTGCTTCTGCGATATTCCTTTACCACATTCTGAAGTAGCCCTTCGTCGTTGGATGCAGGCTCCGCCGCCCCTCTGGGTGCCGATGAGTGGTCAGCAGCCCTCTCGCCTTGTAAGAGAACAGAACCATGAGTTTTGAGAAACTCCCTTAGCTGTTCAATCTTTGGCTCTGAATGGAGCAAAAATCCGTCATACGAGACAGAGACATCCAAGCATAGATTCTTGCGCTCCATGAGCTTCACAAGCTTCTTTACGGGTGCCATCTCCTCGCTGAAGTCGCGCCATTTGATTCGGCGTCCCTTTCCGTCCTTCCAGCTGTTTTCAACACTGTCAACAAAAGCTTCGAAGGCCCTGAAAACGGGAAAAAGGGTCATCGGATGGTGTAGAATGATTCTCAAATGCACTTTGATCGAGAAATGTGGGCATCACAGCTCCTTGACACGTGTATCACCTGTTGAAAGAGTCAGCGTCGCCTTGATCATTCCCAGACATTGCAATAATTTCTGTTTTCACTCAATTCCACTCTCCAGTAGTGCTTGGCCAGTAGTTCTGAAGGTCACTGCTTGCAACTCTCAGAACTTTGGGCAAATTCCGGCACGGTAAAGTCCACAGGATCAAGCAAGATGGTTGAAATGAAAAGGGCGGGAAAAATGCTTTGTCGCCTTCCGACCGATTAGTTTCCTAAACAACACATATGTTGAAAAGTTTCACTTTCATCTCTGACCAATCGATTGACGGAAGAGGTTACCCCGTAGAATCTGAGCGAGCTTTTCTTGTTGTTTTGTGGATTCCGCACCCCGCACCCCGCACCCCAAACCGCAAACCCCAAACTGATCCTGATTTCTGATTTCCACGTGCGGTCCCTGGTGGCCGTTGTCAGCGTCCCGGGCGGCTTGGCATGCATTGGTTGGCACCCGATCCAATGATGAGAGACGTAAGCTGGAAGGCAATTGGCGTGAGCGAATGAGACGTGGCGGAAAGCTCAAAGGCAATTGGCGAAGGCGGATGAAAGCACACATGTGTTCAAAGAATGGCAGCGTTCCGAAGCGCGTACGTGAAGGTCAACG
>JAAMXY010002704.1:0-11716 GCA_019677205.1 Pinguiococcus pyrenoidosus
CCTTTCCCAATTCGGAACCCGCCTGCATTGCGCCCTGCGGCGACTTTGGAACCCCCAGGCCAGCCAGCTGGCCCATCATGAAATGCCCAGGCATGGAGGCCATCCCCGCCGTGGGGCTGGATGGCCCATGAACTTGGGCGCCATTTGAAGCGTCCCCAGGTGCCCCCGCCACAGCCGCAGCCGCCGCCACCGCTTGGGAGCTTCCCGAGCCACGGCCACCCGCTGGCGCATGAGGTCTCGGCTCCCCAGGCTGGTTCATGCCCGGACCTTGCGCCCCGTCCGCGACCGCCGCCAGCTGTCCCTTCGGAGCGATCCGCTTCACACCTCCATCGGGCTTGGCCGAGGGATCGCCATTCTGCTTCGTGATCGTCGCCTGCTTCGCGACCCAGGGCCGCCAGACTCGTTTGCGATTGTTCATGAGCCATCGATCCACCTGGTTGGTGCTGAGTCCCGTGTCGGCGGCGATCTTCTCCTTCTCGGCCTCGGAGGGATACGGGTGATTGATGTGCTCGGGGCTACAAAACCAATTCTTCAGGTACTCCACAGCAGAACGCGGAAGGAAGCGTCGGCTGTGGCCCATGTGGTAGCTAGTCGAAGGCATGCTGAGGCGCAGCTCCTGGATCGCCTCAGGGGACGGCTTCGCCAATCGCGGATGCTTGGCCTGGGACTTCTCCTGCCCTGCCTTCCCGCCTCCTTGCGCCGTCCCTCCGCCCCTCTCGCTCTCTGGACTTGGATCCCTCGAAAACCCCTTTGATGGCCAGGCTTCGCCCGTGGACGCCGGGCTGACGAGGGGGCTGAATGCCGTGGAATCCACGGCCTCCTCACTCAGCGCGAGTCCGGCGTCCTCCTGCTCCTTTGTGGGCAGCGGCCCGGGCTGCTCGACGGTGTCGATCTCCAGCCGGAGCTTCTTCTTCTTCACGGACGGCTCCGCCGCCGGAGGATCCTCGAGCATCTGGGGAGGCAGCGGCACCGGTCGGAGCGCGGGCATCTCCGGGACGCTCGGTCGTTCCGCAGGCAGAGGAGCTGCGAGTTGTTGACTCAGCGAGACCTCCACCGTCGACTCCTCGCGGGCCCTCTTGACGCCGGGCCGCGGAACCTCTGGGACGTCGACGTTGTGGTCGTCACTGCTCGAAGCGTGCTTGAGCATCTCCAGATGCATCTCGCGCATGCTCTGCTCGTGGGAGCCCCCAATGCTGCTGAGCTGCTGCGCTTCCTCGAGCCTCCGGACCCACGTGTGCCGCCGCTTCCCTTCACTGTCATAGAGCGGATCACTCTTTAGGTTGACGTGCTTCAGAATCTCGAGGTCCGTGTAGTTCAAGGAGCTGGCCGCCCACTGTGCATCCACGTTGGATCGAATCATCTCGTCCATGCGCCCGTTGATCTTGATGCCTTTGTTGGGCGGCGGCGCGTAGCCGTGCTTAATCATAAATTGCAGGTAGTTCTTCGGATTCTGATGCCGCTTCACCACCGGCGTCCAGTGCCGCTTCCGAATGTTCGTGAACCATCGATTGACCTGCACAGGAAAACGATTTTGTGCCTGGCTTAGGAACATGCAAGCACCGGCGCGTTCTTGGAATTTGACGCCAACCTGCTCGGGATTCAGCCCCGTCACGCTGGACATGACGTTGAGCTCCGCGGCTTCGGGATACGGATGATCGGTGTGCCGCAGGAACCAGGAGATGAGGTAGTCCGTGATCATGGGATTGAACTTCCCCTTCTTGCCGCCGAAGTGCTGCTGGGTCTGGCTACTGTCGCCGTCCAGATGCGCCTCGTCGTTGTCGGAGTCGCTCGAGTCATCTTCCTTTACTTTCTCCTTCAGCAACGCGTCCCTAGAAAGATCGAGTCCGCCGAGGGTTTAGCATACAGCCCGGTGGCAGGAGAGCGGAGCCGCGGGTGCCGGCTATCCGTGTTTCTATCCTTTCGTCTTTCTGTTCGTTTGGTGTCCAATCGCCGGAAAGTACGCACCGGTCTGCCTCGTCATCCTTTGGCCGCATATCCTCCGCGTCGGCGTCGCTGGGGAAGGTGGCGCTCCGCTGTGTGGTGGAGGTGCCAGCATCGCTTTCCACCTGCTGTATCTGCGATTCCCGTGAGGCCAGCTGATGTGCACTCATCATCACCATGCGTTGTTGTTGTTGCTGTAGTTGTTGTTGTTGCTGCTGCTGCTGCTGCTGTTGCTGCTGTTGTTGCTGCTGCTGTTGTTGCTGCTGCTGCTGTTGCTGCTGTTGTTGTTGCTGCTGCTGCTGCTGTTGTTGCTGCTGCCGCCGCTGCTGCTGCTGCTGCTGCTGCTGCTGCTGCTGCTGCTGCTGTTGATGCTGCTGCTGTTGTTGCTGCTGCTGTTGTTGATGATGATGCCGCTGCTGCTGCTGTTGTTGATGATGATGCCGCTGTTGTTGATGCTGATGCTGATGCTGCTGTTGTTGTTGCTGCTGCTGCTGCTGCTGCTGCTGCGCGCCAAGGTCCATCGTGTGGTTGGGGCTGATCTGCTGAGCATGCGTGGGCGCGGCTGGCGACGGCTGCGCCTGCATCCTGGGCGAGGAGCTGATGACCACACTTGGGCGCAAAGCGCTCTGCAAGGCCACGTGCTGCTGCGACGTCTGCTGCAGAGGCATCAACTGCGTCGGCGCGGTCGCGAACGCCGGTCCAAACGGCGTCTGTAGGGGCGGCGGCGGCGGCGCGGTCGCCACGCTTTTGACTCCGTTTCCAGCGACGTTCACGCCTGGCGCGTGGCTTCCAGGGGGCGTAAGACCCGCGAGACCCTTCGCTCCGCCCATGGCTGCATTGGGCCTCATGTTCACGAGCGGCGTGACTTGCAGGTGGCGCATGTTGTTGTTCATGCTGCTGAGCACCGCGAAGTTGCCCACCCCGCTGGCGGCCTTGGGCAGTTGGAAGGCCTGGAAGTTGGACGGCAGCGGCGTCATCGCGCCTTGCAGGCCTGTGGGAGGGGGCAGGTAGTAGGGCGATCCGTCCACGCGGCCATTGAAAGGGTTCCGCTGCGGCGCAAAGCCACTTCCGCCTGCGCCTCCCGTCGCTCCGCCCTGAGCGCCCGCGTAGAAAGCCTGCTGCGCGTCCATGTCCGCAGAGTCCTCGCGTCCCGCAACCCCTTCTGTCTGCGCGGCGAGGCCTCGGCCACTTCCCAAGCGCCAAACCGCGGCGCTGACTCCCGCTCCGTTCTGCCTCCGAAGGCGGGAGAGAAGCGCCGGCGACGGGAGCCGGACAGCGGGTTTCCACCTGGGCCGCCGCGCACGATTCGGGCCGTCAAGCGCTTCACTGGGCTTTCCAAAGGCTCCGCAGAGGCCGTGGGAGCGCGGACGGGTGGAAGGGAGGGCGCGGGAGAGGCGTCCTGGCCATGGTTTCGGCCGATTCCCCCTGCGGCGCTTGAGCTTAAGACGGGAAAGGAGCGCTCCGAGAGAGGTGTGGACTATGCCTTCGGAAGGCCCATGTGGAGCGCCTTGTGGAGCCGTGCCATGGCCATATTACGGTGTCCCGGACGGGCGGACGAAAATCATTGGGCAACGCCCGCCCGAGTCCATCCACGTGCACAAGAGTCCAATCTCATCTCAGCGCGGCCGCTCCTCTTCTGTCGCCATACCACAGCACGGACAAAGACTTCGCGGAAGACTCGGCGGGCCTTGTGCACGCCGCGCCAGGGAGCGCCTGGCGATTGGTGCGTGTTCGGCGCCCAAGCACGCCTGTATTCGCGACGTCCCCGGAAGCTTGCCGAGTCCAAAGATATATGGCTCGCTCATTGGCCAGAGCACCCGCCGAGTAGCCCATAGAAGGCGTCGCATCGCCCGCGAAGATCTTATAGGAATCCATTCTTGTGCCAATCATTGGACATCTCGCGACGATCACGACAGGTGGCTTCGCTAATATATAGAGCTGCGGGTCGTGCTTGCCACAGATTCGGAGAGGCGAGGCCGAGAGCGAATGAGTGACCAGCAACTTGTCATGGGCAGCGCTGATTCGCTCCGCATTGACCGTCATGCAGCAGCTTCAAAGGTCGGAACACATCCTCGTCCATACAACGGCTTCGCGTCGACAGGCCGAAAATTTTGCCTTCTCGCGCCGCACCTGATTGGCCACCAAAGAAGCGGATTTGGCCAACTCGGAACTTCGTGTTTCTTGTACTGTACTGTACTGTACTGTACTGTACTGTGCTGTACTGTACCGGACCCTGTTGAAACTTCTAAATTTTTAAACTTCTGAATTACTTCTGAACTTCTGAACTTGGATATTTCATTCGAAGATTATAAACATAATTTTAAAAAGTACCCTAAAAAGAATGTCAGATCAGATGTTAAGGCCAATCGAATCAACGGAAAGCGGAAAACTCTAGAAGCTGGAGAACGCACGGCTCCGGAGCCGTCCGGAGCCGTCCGGAGCCGTCCGACACCTTCGGACAGATCCCATTCGACCCATGGAGTGCTCGGAAGCGGAGACCGCGGAGAGCGGCCGAGAGACTTCTTCTTTTACTTTGCCGAGAGACTTCATGCCATCCTTTCCTTCACTTCGACCGAAGCGAAGCTAACCCAACCTAAGGGAGGTCTTGCTTCTCCAGCGCACCCATTCTACGCTGCCAAGGGGCCGGAAGCTACCCCCCGCTACTCCGCTACCCTGCTACCCTGCTCCATCTGCTCCATCTGCTCCATCTGCTCCCCCACTACATCTGCATCCGCGCGAAGGTTCGCGCTACCCTTCGCGCTACCGAGATGCAGCTAGTCAATCTTGATGCCTCCCTCCGGCTCGAACTTCGAGCCGAGTTCGCTGAGCTTGGCATGCGCCACCGCGTAGTCCTCAAAGAATTTGCCTTGGTCCGCCTACGAAAAGCGCGACCAGCGACGGAATACCAACGGATGAGCAGGGCTGAAGGCGGTCGTGCCAACCTCAGGTGCACTTCATGACGCACCTTGTAGAGCTGAGCGGTGGGCAGGAAACTATCGTCGAGGAAGAGGCACTCATCTGTCTCCAGCTTGAGCAGATCCGGGTCCACGTCTGTGGGAGAAGGCGAGTGAGCGGTTCGGCGCTGGTATCTGCTCTTGGTCCCGTAAACTCGCTCCGTCTCGCTCCTTCACGCAAGCTTGATGGGCTCGCCTTCTCCTCTTCTGACGCATCTGGAAAGCGGATTTGCTCACCTTTGTCGGGCACACTCTCAAAGTATCGGTTGTCGAAGACGAGCCAATTCTCCGTCCAAGACGAGCCACCTGCAAAGGCGCCGGGCACGCCAGGCCAAACACAGATGAGGCGAGCCGTCCAGTTTCCCCGAACCACCGCCACGGCACGGCCACGGCATGGGATGGACCGTGGGAGATCGTGGGAGATCGTGGGAGATCCTGGGGGATCGTGGGGAATGCTGTTGTCCTACCGGTTCTGAACTTCGCTTCTTTCCCGTCATCGCGAGGATTGTGGCTTCCATCTGTGAACTTGGTCTTGTCCTTGCCGTAGCCTGCGAGGTGGATGGGAACCCGGCGTCAGCAAGTTTTCGCAAGGGCCTCGTGTCAAGGGAATAGCGCGGCAACGGCGATGATACCGGATCGGTCCGCGAAGGCTCGGCCCAGCGTGTGGGCGCCACTGAGCGCGACGATCTCCTGGTCGCTGAAGCCCATACGATGAAACACGTTCCGCAGGTGCTGCTGAGGCGACTTCGCTCCGTCGTCTAGGGGAGGAAGGCAGCAGCGCATTGTAAGGCAAAATATTGGAAAAAGCCTTCCGCAGTGTTGAGGGAACGACGCCGCTCGCTACGCACCGTACGTGGGACCCGCCCCGGGCAGATTGCCTTCATCCGGGCAGTCTTCTGGCCCTGCCGTATCGACACGACCGTAGCGCATCGGGATAGCTGGTCCACCTGTAGACAGATGTCGGATTGTTGAGAATCGCTGTCTTCTCTGGAAGGACCAAGCAGCAACGTTGCAGGCTTACCGCACACTTCGATGGCAACGGCCGACGCCATCTGGATGAGATCCGCGTAGGATACCGCAGGGAACTTCTTCTTCACGGGCTCCAGCAGCTATCGCACGAGCATGCAGGTAAAGCCACAGGTCAGAGAGAAAGAGAAAGAGCGTTCTCTCTCCGCTTCTTCATTTCGGCGCATCGCCACGCCTGGTTATTCCGTACCGCCAGCGCGTCCTTGAGCCCCGCATTGGCTCCGTGGTCGATCTCCGGGGAGAAGCGGATGCTTCCGTCGGCCCCGCCTGCAGCCATGCATGGACAGCCGTGCCGTCAACCACACGCCAAAAAGGCGGAGACGACTCTGCGGCGTTGCACTGTGTAGCGTACCTTGCATGGGCCAGTCCGCCGTGCTGGACGCGTCGTGGGTCCCGCTATCATGCCAAGCCAAGCGCACCTAAAGCAGGCGCCAAGCGAGTGGTGGCGTAAGGAGCGCGGTGCCTCAAACCTGGAGAGCGGCAGAATCACTCTCCAAAGTTGCACAAAGGCTTTGCATCCGGTACCAGGATGGGCGCGCAGTTGGTTTCGTCCACCATCTTCATGAGCTCCACCTTGCACTCCTTGAGCTGGCTGGTCAACGTGTCCACATCCACGGCCATCTGCAGCTGCGTGCCGCCGCGCGCCAGGGGGCTTTGGGGAAGAGACCCAGACGCAAGTGCTCAGCATGCGCATTTGATTTCCAGCCTCCGTTCCTCAAGGATGTTTGAAGGAGTACGCTACCGCAGAGGCGCAAAGGCCGCAACGCCAGAGAGAGACAGCGCCACTGCGGCGGAGAAGAACCGGTGCATTGTGCAGAGCGATGCTTTCACAAAGGGGAGGCACGCGCGCGAGACGCCTTAGAGAGGCTGTTGGACGCAAAGATACTGCGTCCGAAGTCTTACGCATGAGCTGGGGCGAAGCTCGGCCGAAGTGGTCTGTCGCATGAGCGGGAGAGTCTCCAGTCAGTTCAACATGCTTATTCATCGAATCTAGAGCCATCCTTGGCTTTGCGAGCTGTATTGGACGGAAATATAGCGGGGATGAAAGGATGACGGATTTTGAAGACTAGTTGCGCCGGAGGCATCGGATTTGTTCAAGTAACGTGGGGGTGAGGCCTCGATTGGGCGGAATAATTGATGCGCTTTCCGCAGCCTCCGGCGGCCTTCCATGATTGGCAGAATTACTCGACAATTGCACTTTCGGCGCGTTTGGATACGAGCTCCTACTTTGAACATCCTAGAGCGGCGTCGTACAGCGGCATATGCCCGCGAATCTGAGCCGTTAACTCTTTCAAAATGCACAAGCAGTTCCTTAATGCTCCATTCCATAGCTGATGCCAAAGAGGAATGGAGTCCGAGCTGAACTGACGCTTTCGGTTAGGCTTTTCATCCGCTGCCCTGCTGTGCCACAGCTCAAGAGTGGCTGGTTCCGACGCTGACTCCTTTCCTCGCTCTGTGCGCCCCGCAGACGCGCGCTCGCCCCCCGCTGCGCCCGCTTGTCGCAGCTCAAGCCGCGAAGCAGCGGAGAGGACATGAGAGGGCCGAAGCGGCGTTCCGTTGTGCAGCACAAGCACAGCTCGTAGCGAAAAGGGTTCGGAAGCCCCACGTGCGCTCAGCGTCGGTCTCTCTCTCTCTCTGTCTCTCTTTGGAAACGAGAGGGACAAACGTTGATGAGGAAGAAAGAGAGCCACATGCGACGCGCACTTCTTTATTCCGTCCTGACGCTCCTATGTGTGCGCCACGCACAAGCGAGGAGATTCACTCTGCCCGCGCTGCGCCTCTTCCCGCTGTTTCGCTCGCAGGAGAAGGCCGCCGCTCCAGCCACTCGGGTGAACTCGCAGAGGTAAGCTTTTCGCCTTTTCCTCCTCAGTCCCCAGGCCGCTTCGCTGCCTTCCAAGGCGCGAGGCAGCTGCACTGGCCTGGCCTTCTCTCTTGCTTGAGCCTGGGCAACTCGTTCCGGTGCTTTTGCTTGAAAGATACGAGAGGAGCTTGCGGTGCTGACGCGAAGGGGTGAACCCGTTTGGAAATGCCCGTTCCACAGGCAGCAGTACATTGCCATCAACGGCGGAGACCTGTGGGCGGCCTTCGACTGCACCAAGGAAGAGCTGGATAAACTCGCGCAGCAGGTGTGCAGCACGTCCGTGAACGCGCCGGTCATGCGGCAGTTCCATGCGGAGCGGCGGTGGCTGTGGAAGCAGTGGATGGGCACGATGGTGCGCTCCAGCGTGCGCGCCGTGCTGTTCAACTCCCTGGTGGCGCTGGCCGTGGCCGCGCTCTTCAATGGAAGCCTGCTGCCGGCGGACGTGCGCAACGGGTGGCTGGAGCAACTCACGGGACTGGAGAGACTCTGGCGGACGTCGTCGGGCCTCGTGACCTTCGTGCTCAGTTTCTTCCTCAACCAGGCCTATGGCGTCTGGAGGAAGTGCTACAGCATCTCCAGACGCATCCAAGGACGCCTCAATGACCTCGGCCTGCTGGCGGCCTCGCATGCCGAGCGCAACTACCACATCGTGGCGGATGCGGCGGAGAGGGGCGAGAAGCTGTCCACCCCCAGCAATGGAGTGTCCGCGGAGACCAAGAGGGCGAGGACGAAGCTCACGTCCGGACCGGTGGAGGACATGATGTGCAGAGAGAACGACCTCTCGGCCTACACCCCGGCGTCTGCCGAGCTGCTGAGCGAGCTTGGCAGGTACAAGCGGCTCTTCTGCGTGCTCTTCTACGCCAGCGTGAGTCGCCGCCACGCGCCGCTGGCCTCACCGGAAGGCCTCAAGCACCTCCAGCACCTCGGCCTCATCACGGAGGCCGAGAGGGACCACATCCTCAAGACGTCCACGGGCCACAACGCGGTCATGGGCTGGATGACCACGCTCCTGACCGCCGGCATCGCCGACGGGCGCCTGCGCGGAGGACCGGCGCTGCAGACGGTGATGCTGCAGCAGGTGACGCAGCTGCGTGCCACCTATGCGACCATCTCCGACGAGCTGAGCGGGCGAATGCCGCTCGCGTACACGCACCTGGTGCAAATCCTGGTCGACATGTTCGTTATCATGACACCGCTGGCGCTCACGTCCGAGCTTGCCTTCCTGGGAAGCAAGTTCGGCGCTCTGCGGTGGACCTTCACGGTTGCCGGCACCGCGGTGCTGACGCTCTTCTACACCGGCATTCTCGACCTCGCAAAGATGTTCCTCGATCCCTACGACAACGAGAACATGGGCGGCAAGTACGGGGTCAAGATCGAGGTCGACACGCTGATCCAGGAGTCGAACCTCGGCTCGCGAAGATGGTTCCGCGGTGACAGTTGGGTCCCGAAGGTATGCCTCTGGCGCTTGGGACTTGCGCGCACTCGTTTGGCGGCTCGAAGAAGCATGCATCGGACGGACGTCTAACAACCCGCTCTTCCCCCACCACAGGTGGCGACTCCCCGACGGGTGCACGAGGTGGTCGAGGACGAAGAAGAGCCGAAAGATCCGTATCTTGAGAGCATGGAGCAGATTGCCCTTACAACAGAAAGCGACCTAGACTCTCCCACCGTGCCTAGCATGAATAGTATCCTGAGGAAGGAGAAGCTCTAGAGGCGAACTCCCAGAATGCGCCCTGCCAGCAGCGCGTCCTCCCAGCAGCGGGAACGGCAGCGTTACGGCGGAGGCGGAGGCGGCATGGGAAAGGCGTTGGTTCGGGGTAGTTGCGCTCATCCAGGGATGCTGTGGCCTCGCCTGACGGACGTCGGTCGACGCTTCTTTGGCAACGATTGCGCACACTTCAAACAAAAAGATGGTCTGTTGGAAAGTCTGGCACAACTGTTGGAGGCTGAGGACCGATACTGTGGACACAAATCCTGTAAATAGAGATGGCAGATGTGTTGAATGTCTGGCATAGTAGGCAGACAAGTGGGTAAACAGAAACATGGGTGCCGCGGTGCGAGTTTTGGAGCTTTCTACGGGTCTGCGACATAAGAGTCAGCCCGTCTTCGCGCCGGAAGCAACGTTCAGGTTGGATACAAAGTGGTGACAAACGACTAAGCGTCTTGCTTGATTTGTACCATCCGCTAGCTTTGGCGCGAGAAGTGATCTATCCTGCTATCTCTGCACATCGACCACGAGCGGCTTCGAGCAGAAGACAACGCGTCTTCTTATAGTCTCCGTCCCTGCCACGGTGCCGCCGTCGAGCTCCTGCTCCATACTATCGAAGCTTTCGGTGTCGAGCACCTCGTCCAGGTCGATGTCGTCCAGCGCCTCACTTGCCCGCGTCATGATCTCCTCGACCCAGCAGCCCACCACGAACCTTCCGGGGACAAGAACCGTCATCGAAGCCTTCACCTCCGACGTCTCGTCGGACACCTGAGTCACAGAAGAGCGGGAAGCGCATCAGGCAAATGCTTTCAGGTGCTTGAAGCGACGCGCCATTCTCACCTCGATGTTTCTCGTTGGGCCGCTCCAGAGTACCAGCAAGTCCTCATCTGCCTGGAGGCCCTTCGTGCGCTGAGCCAAGCTGACTGTGCTCGTTGCCGCTCCATGCACCACTTTTGAATCGATCGGCCGGAGGATTTTCTTCGGAAAGGAAAAACACAGAAGGCAATTGGAGATAGAAAGTGAGCCAAGGTGCTCTCCATGCGGCGAAGGTGTAAGGGCTTGACGACGCGACGCACCCGACTGGTCGACGGACGGGCAAGAGGCTTTATGAACGGCGTGATCTCAGGATTGCCCCATATGCTGAGTCTACCGGGCACGGGCTGCTTGCTTGCTGCGTTGCCGTGCGCCGAGTCCCCTGGCGAGCGAATCGGCTGGAAGACGACCCCTAGCTGCTGAGCATGCAGAGAGTCCTCCTCATTCAAGCTCGTGCAGAACATCGACAGGCGATAGGAAACGCGCCAGTTCCCATCCTCTTCTGGCCGGAGTGCCGGCCTGCAGTCGGTCTGCCGCATCCCGAAGCGAAGCTCGAGCGGCTCAAATGGCGCGACTCGCACCATGTCGCCTTGGAGGAAGGGTGATACGAAATGCAGGAGTAAGGGCTTCGGACGGCCAATCGCGAAACGCTTGCAAGGCGGTGGATACCTACCTGATGGTGGGGAATTCTGCATCTGCACCTGGATCTCAAGCTTTACGCCGGACTCCCACAGCATCTTCTTGTCCGCTTCGTTGAGGCTGAAGGGCACTGGCAGGGACAGCTCGCCATGACCTTGACCGTTCGAAAGGCCAAAGCCCAATCCCGAGCTGGCCCCAGCGCTAAGCCCAAGCTTCGTCTCCGCGATGTCCTCCCGAGGGGTGGCCGTGGTGTTCGAGCCTGCGGCCTTGTCGATGTACACGCTCCACGGAAACTGGACGCGCTGGTGTACCAGCCACCTACAGAAAGCGCAGTCATTCACTACCTACGATGACGGCTTCGAGCCCATTGTCCAGAATCTCCTACCGTGCTACGGCTTCTGGGGACGCATCCGGCTCCGGAGGCGTGCATCGGTCGACCGGCACGACGACGACCACGCACGCGTACGACGGTATCCGAACCTCGTTGGCGGAGCCAGGATACAGGGTCAGCGTGAAGGGAGACTCGTTCTGCAAGGTCACGCAGAGCAGGCCCTGGTCGAGGTCGGAGTCCAGCACGGTCTGGCTGGGGCTCGCCCGGAAGCTGCGATACTGCCGCGCCGTCTTTGCGAAGGAACCAAAGTTGGACAGCAGCTCGTCCGCGTCGATCGCATCGCCCTCCGAGTCGTTGTCACGAAACCTTTCTACGAGACCGGCGTCGACCACGTCGCGAAGCATGCCTACGAACTTGGCGTCGAACGTGTCCGAGCTCTGCCG
>JAAMXY010002707.1:0-11110 GCA_019677205.1 Pinguiococcus pyrenoidosus
CCCTAACCCTAACCCTAACCCTAACCCTAACCCTAACCCTAACCCTAACCCCTAACCCTAACCCAAACCCTATTCCTAACCCTAACCCTAACCCTAACCTCCTAACCCTAATCCTAACCCGGTTTTTTAGCTTCCTGTTTAGCTTCGTATTCCCCGCAGTGTTCGAAAGGGCTGGAGACCTTCCAACGAAAGCTTCTGAGGGGGTTTTGGTTCCGGGAGGTCTCTCGGAAGTTTGCAGTTTCATTCACGTCCTACTTGCGTGCATTTGCGAGCGAATGAACTCGCGTTTAGCTTTGGCCGCACATGCGGCTGCCCTGATGGCATTAGATTCTCTTTGAACGAAACAAATGTAATTGTACGAATCCTTTAGCACCTTAGCTTCTCATTTTTATGATAAAGTAAGATCTAAAAATCAGCGAAGCGCGAGCCGGGTGTCGTGGCGATGTGGATTTACGCCAACCTCATTCTGCACAGCTGCGCCCAACACGAGCCAGATATGGACTGCAGCGCCCTGACAATGGGCAATGTGGCAACCATTCCGCAGATAAGTGAAGATGTGTTGTTGACAGACGAACAGGTAAAACACGAAGTCGGCCTGGCTTCCTTCCTACGTGAATTGCATTGCTTATGTGTTCTTCACGGGAACCCAGGAGTCAACGGCCCCGTCCCTCGCCGGACTGAATGCGCGTGTCGCGATGACCATCGAACGGGACCACCACGGCAGTCTGGCCGCCAGGATTCCCTCCCTTTCAGAAACGCCGTCACCTCCGTCGTTTAAGCTGAGACCGAGGCCTCCGAGTGTCCATGTCCGAGCGTGGAATGCCACGTCGGAGGAGGATGTCGCGATGGCCCGCAGGGATCTTGAGGGCCAGATTCAGTTCTTGCAGGCGTTCCGAGAAGACATGGAGCGCAGGTTGATTGCCAATGATCGAGACAAGGAGTCTAGGACCAGCGAGGAGGACGAGGTCTTCGTTTCCATGAAGGACTTGGAGACCATCGAGACGCTCATTGACAGCTTCGCCTCTTCAGTGGATGATGCTGAAATCGACGTTGACATGGTGATGGACCATTTTTCGGATTTGCAGAGGCGTATAGCCGTGGAGGGCATCCAAGACGAACGCGTCCACTCGAAGCTGAGGAGAAGCACTCGTCGTTTACAGGAGGAAGCCAGCAACTTGAGCACGACCGAGATTGCGCAGATGGTGAAAGACGTTCACAAGTCGCTCGTCACCATCAATCTCCATACTATCATAAAGCATGTCCAAAGATCTCAATCATTAGTGAATGAGAGTATTCGGGATGAAGACGTCGCCATACTGATCGGCCCAACGGGCAGTGGCAAGTCCACAACGCTGAACTACCTCGCAGGTGTTCGGTTGAAGCGTCAACGTGGGAAGTATGTTGCCAACGCCGAGGATGCGAAGCAGAGAGGTGTGGAGAGCATCGAAATTGGGACCAAAGCAGGAAGAAGCAAGACACGAGCGGTAAGTTCTGGCCGACTCTGTTGGGTGGGCGACGATGGGACTCCGCGGCACCTCATTGTTTGCGACACGCCGGGCTTCAACGACACGGAAGGATGCGAAATAGAGCTCTGCAACAGCTTGTGCATCCTACAGGCTTTGCGCGCGAGCAAGTCGATTCGTCCGGTGATTCTCGTGCAACGGGACAGCCTTAAGACCGAGAGGGGGGGCGCTCTTATCCGCCTCTTCGACACGATTAGCGCGCTCATCGGGGATGTGCATTCTCGGACGGACTCACTCATCTGGATCATGACGCATGTCAAGGGGAGCGAGGACTTCCAAGAAGCACAGTACGAGCTGCGCGACATGCAAGCAAATCCCCCCGGATCTCTGAAAGAACTTGGTCTGCTGCAAGACCTCGTTGCCAAAGTCGCTCCCGATGCAATCTTCAGAGAAGAGGAAGGTTTTGTTTTGGCGGATGCAGACGACGAAAAACTTGGAGAGGAAAGTCTTCAGCTTCTTGTGCAGGACACCGAGAATCGCCACCGCGTGGACCTCTCGAAGCCAGATAACCGAAAGCACATTCTGGAGTCCATCTTTTCCATGCCTCCGATAGAAAGTCCACGGGACGTTCTCAATATGTTTACCAGCGAGAAGTGCAGGGCCGACCTTGAAAAGCAGATGAAATGGCACAGCGAAGCCATCCGCAGAGCGTGGGAAAGGAACGAGCCAGAATTGGCCTACCGTCGTCTGAAGCAACTGGAAGAAATGCACATGTGCATGGAGCAGGACGATATTCCGATGGATTGTCTACGAAACATCGCGAGGCATCTCCACGCAGACGCTCAGAAAGACATCAAAGATGTTTGTATCTGCCTCGTCGAGACACACCGATTGAAGATGGAGGACGAGGAAACTCTTGTGCCGCTTTTCGGTGACGTTCGGAAACGTCTGACTCGATTGACTGGTTTCGCAATGATATTCACTGACTTCGTCGAGAAATACTTCGCGCATGTGGGAGAAAGCGACGAGCCTTTCTTGACATCATGCACGGCACCAGTTCTGAAGCACCAGGTCGATCTCGGGACCAGTATCTGTACCGAAATCTCCCTCGACGAGGGTGGAGGCCCGGAGTCCAGAGAGGATGCGGACGGTGGCGGGTTTGTCTCAGAACAGAAAATGTCTGAAGTATGCCTGGCGTTGAAACAGATGGAAGTCTTGAAGAATGCGTTCAAGGTCCGTGACAACGAGGACGACGAGGACGTCTCCAAGCATATCAGCGGCATGGAACTTAGTCTCGATGCGGCTTTCATGAAGGCGAAAGCCTCATTGTTGAAATGGGTTGTGGAGTATGATCCACTGCGCTGCACTGACCACGGCGATTGGATTCATTTGAAGGTGGCGCTCGAGCGACTTGAAAAGGGATGCTGCAGAATCCCCTTCGATAGTGCTGTGAAGCTATACTGCCAGCGACTTCTTGACAGCAGTAGAAAGTACCTTGACCGCCAGCTGCAAAGCAGAATGCTCCGATTTCACAAGGGAATAAGCTGGGAAAGCGCCGAGGCCTTCGACGAAGCTCTGCGGGGACGCTTCGAGCTGGTGGACTTGGATGCTCTGCAAGCGGACCAGGACTACCTTGGTCAAGCTGCTCAAGCTCTCAACAACGCGGGCGTAGGGGACGTCCAAGTGCTAGAGTATTTTTCGGAGCATTCGAGCATGCTGCAGCACTTCGTTAACACGATTGGTGACTATATTCAGGCTTGCTTAAAGGACATCTGCAACTTTCCGTCACCGTTTCTCGCTTTAGACGCGGCTCGGAAAGCTTTGCAGGGCCTTTCCGCAGTTTGCCACGTCCAGAAACAGGCACATGAGATGATGTCTTTGATCGATCAAGGCCTGATAGGCGTCTTGAAGACTTCAATTTGCGACGCCTCCGAGTATATCGCGACTGTGGAGATTCAGCGACCAGGCAGTCTCGCGCAAGATCGCATGCTGAAGCGGATCAAGCTGCTCAAAAGCGTCAAGGATCCACTTAATCCAGAGCGCCACTGTTTTGAGTTGGCGGAGAATGCGGACTTGATTGGAAGCATAAATGCGCTTTTTGATAAGTTGACCGAGAAGATCGACCAGTTGCTGGGCCCGTATGCTGACAACGCCGACATCGAGTTGCCCTCAGTTGACCGAGAGAGCCAGGAGCGCTTTGCCCTCCTAATGGACAAGTGGTGCCTTATCCGACAGCTGCTTTCCCTGGTTGATCCAGAAGAGACCACGTTGAGCTGTGACAGCTTCGAGCACTGCAGGGAAAGCATCGAAGAGCAGCTTCGTAGCCTCGACGTCGAGAAGCTTCATCTCCAGGATACAACGCAAGCCTTCGAAGCCTTCGTACTGATCGGGCTGTGTAGCAAGACTGCTGACTTCCAAGGTGAAACCGAGAAGGCGATCGAAGCCTTAGAGGATTCTGTCCCGAAAGCCATAGCTACAGAGACCGCTACCCTGCTCGCGCAATGGGAGCTTCTCGGCAACTTTGATCCGCTGGAGAGCATCACGCGCATGGAAAGAGCATGTTGGAGGCTGCAGAAGACGCTAAACAATGTAATATCTGGCGGCAAATTAAAATTGAACGTCCTCTCAAAACGCGGTGTGTCGAGCCGGCTGCGGAAGCTAGCAAAGACGTACTTCCACCAACGGCCAAGAGATGTCCTCGAAACGTGGTTTACCCCCGCGGGCAACTTCATATCGTTTGCGTACCTTTGTCGGGAATACTGTGAGCAACCCCATGGGCGTCCCGTTGACCTGGAGAAGGCAATCAAAGTCATGAAGATTATCGACGCCTTTGCAGGGTGTCTGCCAGAGACCGATGTCGACATTAAGGCAGTCATGGACAAAATGACGCAGATCAAGTTGCGGAAAACAGATCAGATCGAGGGCATGAAAATTCGGGAAATTTCTCGAGGAACTGGCCTGGAGGCATTCACCTTGGGAGATCTGTCAGCAGACGCGAAAACCCGCGTGCTCTCTCATCTAGGGAGAGAGTTGGAACGCCACAGGCAGGTTCTCGAAGACGCTTCGGGATTGACATCTTATACCGGACTCTCGGCAGAGAACGCACGCCAAGAGATCGCTGGGATCGTCGATTCGTGCGCCTTCCTCTCCGCGTGCGGTAGAAATCAGGAGATCAGAGAAATTTTCTCACGTGAAGCTCACTTCATTGACGCGGATCTTGCTGGTCAGATGCGTATCTGCAGAGGCATTCTCCAGAAGCTGCTGAGCTCATCTGAGACCGATCTCAAGAATGAGCATTTTGAGAAGGCGTTCAGCAAGTACTACTTTTGTGTGGCACAGTACCAAAAGCTTGAGGAGACGACTCCCCCTCATCATGGCGACGCTGGGAGCGTCGACGGTCGCCCGAAAGAAGGTGCCAATGACATCTGCGCTCAGCTCAACGATCTAGGTCAACAAATGATGGATCGCCTGAGAGCTTTCTTCTCGGATATTGATACTCTGTCGGTACCGATACTTCCAAGAAAACTACTCAAAATTTCAGAAGGTTTGCACAACCTCCCAACATTTGGATCGTACACAGCCCCTCGAGAGAGGGAAGACTTCTGCGAAGAGAAGAAAATGGTACTGCGCGCCCAGCTACTGGAGAAAGTAAGCAACACCATCGAGTACTACGAAAGCTTGGTCCAATGTCGATTGGACCCATCGTCGATAAGGGAAACCGAACGCAGGATTGATCAGTTGAGCAGGGGGGTCTACGCCATCAATGAAGAGCTTCCCATCGGGGAGGACTGTTTGCAAAGAATTGATCGTCTTCGGGATGACATGGAAAGTTCTCGAGGACGTCTGGAGAACTTCAGAATGTGGCTCAACCATGCAAAGAATGAAGATATTCTCCAGAAGGCCATTGAAACATTGACGAGTGAGCAAGGCGCGGAGTTCAAGGGAACGGTAGCTGAAATCTGTAAACGGTACTCGAGCGTCTCACGACGAGCATTAGACGTGGTGAGAGACTTCTCTCAGCGTCAGCCTTCCGATGCAGATGCAGCAAGCCTTCAAAGTCTTGCAGACTTCGAAAGCGTTGCAAGCCTCCTACAAGTGATGGAAGAGATGGCAAATAGCGAAATGCAAAGTAGGCGCAGTGAAGATCTTCAGAAGCAATTTGATAAGGACGCGCGGGAGTTCTCTAAGCATGCCCTGGGAATCATGCAGAAACTTCTGGGGGAAGTAAGAGGCGCAGTTGACTTTTCTCAAGACGACGATACGGAGTGGATGCATGGCAGAAGCTTTTCTCTCCAAGCATATGGGAAAGCCGTAGACATTCTAGCTCACCTCGAAAGCTCCAGAATTCTCCCCCTCGCGATGAAACTTGAAGAGGGGATGGACCTGAAGGAGCAACGTAAAGAGCTGGTCCAATGCCTACACGACTTCGAGAACTCTTATCGGGCAGACTCGCTAAGCGCCGCGCGTAAGCTGGATCCAGAAGTCCTCAGCAGAACATTGCAAGATGCGGGGACGTTCGAAGATGCTGCGAGACGCTTTGCTAAAATTGGACAGGACGCATGCCTGATCTCTCAAACGGTGGCTGTGGAACTGGGCTCTGCCGTCTGCAAAGAAGCTTTGACTCGCATGGAACATATGAGTACGGAGCGGCAGCTCGATCTCGAGTTTGACGACGAGGCGGCTCCGACAATGAGATATGATCCTGCTGCACAAGATGCTTTTTATGAAGGCCTGGTGGACTACATTCTGCGGATTTTACCCCTCGCCAACCTACCAGGCCTTACCACTTATGCAAGCCGCCAAGTGGAAACCACATTCCTACACCTGGAGGGTCAAGCGGCGAAGTTTCACAGCCACGCCCTTGAAATGCTGCAGACGTTCAGATACATATCTCTGGATAGTCGGAGCGAGCGAAACGCCCAGCAATTCTCACTGTACTTCAGCAACCTAAATAGGATGAAGCTGAAGTCTGCGAAGATGCCGCGATGCCCAAAGTCGATAGTCGAACACGCGGAGGATGTTGTCAAGGACTTCGATGCACGTCTGAGCGAAATCGCCAGTATTGCACTCCGACAGACCGACTTCGACGCGAAGAAAGCCGTCGATGCACTTGCGTTTTTAAAAATGATTCAAGAGACTGTCCCATCCTTGAGCAAGAGGACTCGGGATCTTGTCGACAGTACGCTCGGTACAATTGAGCGGAACGGTCAAGCTACGGCCGGCGGGAATGAGCCTAGCGCAATCCGTTCTATTGCTGAGACGCTGTCGGGATTGGCAAGCCGCTCGGTGTCGCGCTTTTATGTGCATTTGCAGGCTGACCACGCGATTTTCAAGTCAATCTTCATCGAGTTGCGCAACCAGAAAACTCTGACGAAAGGAATTGAGTCCGTGCTTCATGAGCTTCGTGCACGAGAAAGAGATCTTGATGTTGCTCATCTTCGCGACCTTTTCTTGGAGTATAAGAATCGCTATGATGAATATTTGGAAAGCTATTGGGGCCACCACAAAGACCTTATTGCCCTCGTCAAAGACAACTTCGCTTCGAAGCGAATGAGCGGCGGGTGGACGATCTCCGAAGACAAAGTCTTGGAAGGCCTAGCCCAGATTTTCGCGTTCTGGAGCCTCAACAACTCTGGTGGTGAAGCTCTTGAGGCAGGATTCCAAACCGGCCACAGAGTTTCTGGGAATCTCAGGTTGCTCCAGCCTCATCCTGCGCAAATTGTCGCCATCATTCGCTTGCTGAGTGTGGACCAGGTTGGCCCCAGCGGCCGGAAGCACTCATTTTTCGAATGGATGTTTGGTACCAAGCCGCGCAGAAAGGGCGTCCTCGACGCCAACGCACCGAATCATCTCGCGGAAATCAAGACAGGAGAGGGTAAATCGGTGGTGCTGGCTGCCGTGTGCATAATATGCGCTCTGCAAGGCTGGGACGTCGACTGTGCCTGCTACAGCAAGTACCTGAGCGAGCGGGATGCTCGGGATTTCCAGTCCCTTTTCAAAGCATTCGGCGTCAGTCGACACATTCATTACTCGACTTTCGCAGGCTTAGGCGAAAAATTCTTGAACAAGGAGTTCAACATTCGGGAATGCGTAACCGCCCTCATCGAGGGTAAGCCGCATCCGCCCAGCTTGTCTACCTCGACAACGTCAGCGAAAGCGGCAAGAAAGGGCGGGAAAGCTCGCAAGAGACTTCTTCTTATCGACGAAGTTGACGTGTTTTTCAAGTCTGATTTCTTCGGAAGGGTCTACCAGCCCGTCGCGCTCGTCCGTCACCCGTCGGTAACAAATCTGGTGCGGCTCTTGTGGCAATCGACGGAAGCCAATCTCTTCGAGGCCGCAAAAGGGTCACAGGAGTTTGCTGCCTTTGCTTCTTTTGTAGAAGCATGGGACGGTTTTGCCGAAGAAGTGCTGAAGACCATGTGTAAAGACCTCCGGCAGCTCTTGGCTGCTTCCAAGAAGGATTATGTTGTACACGAAGATCAAATTTGCTACGAAGACAACGGCTCTCTTTCCTCCCGCATCAGCCGGGGATATAAGACGATGTTTGCATATTTCGCAGAGCACCAAGCCAAGAGGATATCCGCTGCGTCACGAGATCAAGCTGTTGCCTTGAACATCAAATGCGGTGCGTTCTCCTACGCGGAGATCCCTAAGATGTATGACGCCGTACTAGGAGTCACGGGGACACTGGAGGTCTTGCCAGACATCCAAAGGAAGATTCTCCACGATTCCTACAACATATGCCGGGAGACGTACATTCCATCCGTGTATAGCAAGGGCAGCTTCGTCTTTGAGAAGGACACTAATCGAGGTCTGCGAATTGAGGACCAATCCTCTTGGTTCGTCGAGATCGCAAAACAAGCGCAAGAGATTGTCGCCTCCGGGCGTCCCGTTCTGATCTTCTTCGAGTCCAACAACACACTCCTGGAATTTCAATCCTGCAACGAAATGGCTAGTCTACGACGGCATCTCATCGTTCTCAACGAAGTAACTGATCTTGATGAAAAGGACAGTCTCGTTCGACAAGCGACGAGCCCTGGTCGAGTAACCTTGTGCAGTAGATTCATTGGACGAGGCACGGATTTCAAGTGTTGCAGCAAAGAGATAAAGGATGCGGGCGGCCTTCATGTCATCCAGACCTTCGTTTCCATGGACTTCTCGGAAGAGGTCCAAATTCAAGGTCGCACCGCCCGGCAAGGCGATCCAGGATCTTTCTCCATGATCCTCCTTGATATCGACCTTGAGAAGATCATGATCTCCAAGGAGGATATCGAGTCTTGGCAAGGAGATCTCAGTGGACGGTACGAGCGCATCCACGAGGCCCGTCAGAAAACGTATCACGAAGAGTTGAGCTCGAATTCCGCCTTCATCTTTACGGGCCCTTTAGCTTGCGACCACGAGGCTTCGGTGAACTTTCGTCTTGCGCTGTCGCAAGTGGTCCGCGGAACGCAAAATGAAGGCACGGAAAAGCATGGCCCGGAGCCACTTGAAGCAGTTAGGGAGTACCTGCTGAACAGGAACAAGTGCAACTACAAGTTCAATGCACAGAGCTTGTCTCGCACGGTCTTGCTGATCGACGCGACAAGCTCCATGTGGAAAACTCTGACACGCACGAAGGAGACGGTCGTCAATATGTGCCAAAGAGCGTACGACATCCTGGAAAGACGAAGCATCGAGAAGTCGTTTGAGATGCAAATTGCGGTCTACCGAAACTACAATGTCCCGCCGGATCGCATCTTTGAAGCGTCCGGTTGGTCTTCCACTCATGACGAGCTCAGTGCCTTTCTCCAAGGTGTCACCAACGATGGCGGTTGGGGCAACGAAGCCATTGAGATTGGTCTTCAACACGTAAACGAGGAATGTCGGAACACGCTGGTGCAACAGATCGTACTCATTGGAGACGGCGGTCCGAATCTCCCGACTGAAGTCACTTGGAAGCGGAGCTCCTCCTTCTATGACTGGGACCATTCCCCTGGATTCGACACCGCAACAGATTTCACCAAAGAGTTGCCAGAGCTGCAGAGGAATGGGGTGAAGGTGCACACCTTTTACGTAGAGAATGATCGGCACAACTCCGGCACGAAAAGTGGGATCAAGCAAGCCTTCAGAAGTATCTCAGATGCCACGGGTGGCACTACTGGTGTGCTGGAGATCGATTCGGAAGATGGAGCAGAGCAACTAACGGCAATCGTGACCAAAAAGATTCTTGAAGACATCGGTGGGCGCCAGCTCGCGGACGAGTACGATCAAGCATATACCTCTGGAGCGTAGGCGCCGAGGCAATGTCGACACGATTGCTGCGGCGAGTGTGATTAACAGGAACTTGATGCAGCCCTTTGGAAAGGTGATGCTCGTTTGGTCATCCATTGTCATCATCAGCTCTTCTCATCTAATCTGTGCAGAAATGTTGCTCTGCGATTGTCACATGTGCGCGAACCCCATTTATGTGTCGATCGGATTTCATAGTGAACTACGCCTGGCGTCAGTTCCTGCTGCTGTTATTAAGGATCAAGAAAGCGGCGCCTCATTCCTGAGTACCTACTTCTTCTCGACTCTCTTGATCCACTAGAGCTTCTGCTCGTCCGGCAGAAGGCGCCCTTCCAGCTGCACCAGCTTCTCTCCGGCTGCTCCAGTTAGTCGAATCGTGCAGTGGAGCTTTGGATCTGTGTAGATCAGCTCTTCTCCTTCAGTGACATCCCAAGGAATCTCATGGTCGAAGTTCTCTCTGCCGTTCTCGATCATTAGCTGCTCCAGGATCGGCGAAAGGCCAGGCTTCTGGTGATGTAAGAGTGGCATAAACCTTGGAAACGCCGCTGCGAAGTCTTTTGACACCAGCTGGAACACATGCACTTGCTCCTGCAAGGTCAAGCACATCGCGACATCGGATAGAAAGCTGGGAATCACGGGAGCGATGCTGTCAAACAGGCGAAACCTCGCCTCGGACGCCTTCCTCTCTTCCATTTTAGTATCCTTACACGATACCCTCAGAGCCTTAGACGCTCTTATTACGTATCGACCTTTCGTATCGCAGCGACAAGTGGCACTTGGGCGTCTATGCCTCGAGTCGTCTTCTCTCGGACGTCTCTTTAAGGCCTCTGCAAGGTCCCTGGGCCGCCTCTGGTATAAAATCTGATGTATAGACACCCTTGAGGGCTGCTTGGAAGAACCGAACCGAAGTGCACGCGCTACTGGGGGCGCGAGAGGGACATGAAGAGGGGTTTTCGCGGTCGGCGACTTCCAGCTTTCTCCTTGTCTTCGAAGTACCAGTGATACCTTTCCGCTCCGTCACAGTCCCTTCAAATGGAAGCTGCGCCACTTTCCAGCGCTCCACACCGAGCGCCAGCGCCACGTAAAAGGTAATAGCACAGCTATGGACACGTCGTCAAAGTACCAGAGCATGAAGCGGCAGAGCACGAAGCGGCAGACGGCGAATGTGATGGAGGTCATGGCCAAATTGAACACCCCGGAACTGCAGATGAAGGCGGACGAGCTGGCGACTTGGGCATTTTCAAACGGATAGTAAGGTGGGGCCAGATTCCAGCCTATTACACAGTTTCTAACGAAAGTTCTCAGGGCCGTCCAGCACTTGTTTGCCTGGTTGAAGCATCCGGATGTACATCTCGGGATACACGTGCTCGTTCCCACGA
>JAAMXY010002708.1:0-15840 GCA_019677205.1 Pinguiococcus pyrenoidosus
CAAAGCCTACGTTGCGATGTTTGCGAGCTTGCCACATCTTCTCCTCCGCTTCACGCTCTGCCCTCGACTTCTCCTCGGCGCCGAATGCCTCTCTTGGCGCATTCAGCTCCTGCGTGGGCTGCATCCGCCCTCTCCAGCCCGTGTCGCTCTGGTCCATTTCTTCCTCCGCAACGATCATCGGTGCTCCCGGAAACGCCCGCCCGTCGTCGAAAGATGCCTCGCTCGCTAAAGTTGGCCCAACCGCACCAAGCAGCGCCGGTGGACCGTCGACGGCGTCCTCTTCGCTCTTTTCCCGCTTGCGTTTCTTGCTCTTTTTGTCCTTTTTGTCCTTCTTTTCCTTCTTTTCCTTCTTTTCCTTCTTGATTTTTTCCTCCTTCACCTTCCTTTCCTTCTTCTCCTTCTTCACCTTCTTCGCGCGCACTTCAGGCGCCACAACGCGGCTGTCCGCGTCGAAAAGTCTCTGTCCGCGAGCCAGCGAGAAGCCGTTGTCGTCCAACTCTTTCCCTACATAAGCGTGTCCGGGCGCAAACTTGCTCATTTCCTCTCCGGTCTTCGGATCCACGCGCTTCTCCTCGGACTCTCGCAGCTCTTTGGGCAGCCGGTAGCGCTCAACGTGGTCCACTCGTAGCTTGCGGCCCAAAAGCTCTGCGCCATTAAAGTTGTCCACTGCCAAGATGGTGGACCTTGCGTCCTCATACTTCAGGAAGCAGAAGCCGCGGCTTTTCCCCGACGTATCATCACGCACGAGGTTGATATCTTCCACTTCGCCCCACTGACTACAGACGCACAGCACATCGCCCTCGGTCAGCTGACTATCTAGTCCGCCCACGAAGACCCACGCGCTGTTCCGGTACTTGTCGTGCCACGAGGCTCCCAGACCAGCGCAGAGACCCAGGCGGAGCTCCTCTTCGTTCAGGCGCCGGACCTCCTCAATGTTGTTCATTTTGGCGCCAAAACGAGAGAGACAGAAAGAGAAAGAGGCGGAGAGAGAACGGCGCTGGGACAGACGGATGTGGATTTTTTGGGGGATTTCCGGGAAAAGGGCACGGGAAATATCGATAAATGAAACGATATGTGGGTTATTCGTGCCGCGGCGCCGTGTACGCGCGCGATTGGTCGCTTCTGATTTTTGAAACATTGACCTCAAGAGCAGAGCCAATGCGCGGGGCTCGTTCAAACCCGCTGTCCCCCGTGTTTGCGGTGAGTAGCGCGCGTGCGATCCATTATTTGGCCATATCTCAGCCACGCAAGGCCGCAAACTCGGGGCTTCGGACGCGGAAACTGTCTGTAAACCGTCTAATCGTGCGGCTTCGCTATCTTTCACGTGTCTCTCTCGCTCGTCAGCGGCGCAGTGTGCGAATCTCGCTTCAAAGTCTGAGAAGATGTTGGGTCCACTTCGGTCTTCCGCGCGCGCGGCGTCGCTGACGCGCTCCTTCACCAGCGGCAGAGTGTGCCACAGCAAGGTGGCCGTGCTGGGCGCCGCCGGAGGTGAGTCCTGGCTTGGCATCGTCCCCGTAGCGCGCGAAGCGCCGTGCGCGCGTCGTAAAGTGAAAGAAGGATGCGACGCTCGCGGGGAGAAAGGCCGGGGAAAACGGCGGCGATGGGAGGATTTTTTTGACGTGTCTCTTCCGTAGGCATCGGCCAGCCTTTGTCGCTCATCATGAAGCAGGACGAGCTGACGTCCCAGCTGGCCGTCTTCGACGTGGTGAACGCTCCTGGAGTCGCTGCGGACCTGAGCCACATCCCCTCGCCGGCCGCGGTCTCCGGACACGTGGGCATGGACCAGATCGGCAGCGCGCTAGAGGATTGCAAGGTGGTCATCATCCCGGCCGGCGTGCCGCGCAAGCCAGGCATGACCCGGGACGACCTGTTCAACACCAACGCGAGCATCGTGCAGTCGCTGGCAGAGGCGTGCGCCAAGCACTGCCCGGAGGCGCACTTCCTGATCATCTCGAACCCGGTGAACTCCACCGTGCCGATCTTTAAGGAGGTGCTCGAGAAGGCCGGCGTGTACAACAAGAAGCACCTCTTCGGGGTGACGACCTTGGACGTCATGCGCGCCAAGACATTCGTGGCCGAGAACCAAGGAACGGACGTGAACAGCACGAACGTGACGGTGGTCGGGGGCCATGCGGGCACCACGATCCTGCCCTTGCTCTCCCAAGTGGAAGGCGCCAACTTCAGCGACGAAGACATCGCCGCGCTCACGAAGAGGATCCAGTTCGGCGGAGACGAGGTCGTGAAGGCCAAGGACGGCGCAGGAAGTGCCACCCTGTCCATGGCCGTCGCCGGGGCGTACTTCGCAAAGCAGCTTCTCAAGGCCCTCAACGGAGAGCAGGGCATCACGGAGTGCACCTTCGTGGAGAGCGACGTCACCAGCGCTCCTTTCTTCTCCTCCAAGGTCACCCTGGGCCGCGACGGCGTCGAGACCATCCATCCGTTGGGCGAGCTGTCCGCGGTAGAGCAGCAGAACTTTGATGAGATGCTTCCAACGCTCGTCGCCCAAGCAGAGAAGGGAGTGGCGTTCGTCAACAAGTAAGCGAGTAAACAACTGCAGGAGGGAATGCCGACTTGTGGCGCCTCCGCGCCAGAGGTGGCAGAATACTTTTGGCAGGAGGAGAAGGATGATGACGACGACCACCAGGAATGTTTACTAGTCCCGGCTCTCGGATCTATGTCGCAAGCGCGGCTACTCGTCCGTCGTCCTCTTCCACTTCCACGCGCCCATCTTGCGGGACCTCCGGCAGCTCAGCCTCAACATCCGCCGCGGCAGCAGCAGCAGCAGCGGCCGCCGCCGGATCTGCGACAGGATCCGTAAGCTTCGTCTCGGGGGCCTCAGGAAGGTCCTTGGTGACACTGGCCGCAGCATCAGGGTTCAGCTCTCTCTCCAGGTCCTGCAACTCTTTCTCAAAGTTGGCGTCCTCCAAGTCAGGATCCGCCCCCGTGTTGCTTGCCAGCAGATCCGAGATCTCATTCTCAACGCGAATGGCTTCAGCAGACTCGTCCAGCAGCTGCATCGTATGAAGGAGAGAGAGAGAGAGAGAGAGAGAGATCCAGTGAGGTCCAGGAAGAGCTGCGGAGGGGACAGGCAGGATTTCAGGCATCACCTCCTGCACCGCTTCCACTGTCACGATCTTGTGAATCTCGTTCAGCGCGTCCTTTCCCTCCTTTAGCGCGTCCAGCACCTTCATCTGCTCAGTCTCCCAGCTGATGGTGTCGATCAATTGGTACACATTCAGAAGCTGCAGGGAAGACTCCCTTAGTCCGCCGCCCCCGGTCCTGAAAACCTTTGCGTACGCAGGTTTACGTACCTGCTGGTCGCACTGCTCTGCTTGCTTAACCTTCAGCTTCTTCAGCTTCAAGACCTGCGTCATTCCAGAATGTGGCGTCCGGTGAGCACTGCGCAGTTTCTGCGTCTTTGTCGCGCATGTTTGTACCATCAACGCTCTTTTCTTCTTGCCACTGCGCAGAAGCTGAGCCGCCTGCGCGTGCATGCGAGCCATGTCCCCGTCAAGCTTCTTCTGGAAGCGCCGCAGCCGATCCCTGGCATTCTTCAGGTCCAGTTCCGCCCGATCCTGCGCGCGAACACTTAGGCACGTGCGAGAACAGGGATTCGCACAGACGGGTGCGCACCTTCTCGGTGATCTGCGGCTTCGGCTTCGGCTTCTTGTCTTTGCTGCCGCCTAGACCCATGCTGGAGAGCTTTGCCACAGCCGAAAGCGGCGCTTCTAGGGCCTTCAAAGGCCGATTCCTCGACGAACAGTGGCGCCAAACTCTTTGGTCGTGACAGACGGAGGATCCAGCGCCGAAACCACTTGTGCCCATGTAACTCAAAGTGAGAGACGTCAAGAGGGCATGAACACGGTGGACATGGCAGTCACAAGCGCTTCCTTGAGTAGGGAACATGGAGAGCTCTCGAGAGGAACGAGCATTAAAGGCCCAAAGTCAAATCGGTGGCGTCGCACTTCCGGGGAAAACGTCAAAAACAGATGAGCGGCTGTCTGCCTCTCATTGCAGGCGCCTTTCCACTGGACGTCAAAGTGCCTTTCTCTCTCGATGCACGGAGTTTCCACTAGCGAGGTAATGTCAGTGCGCTAGAACTGTGATACGAAGCAGTACGAAAATGGCGGAAGATGCATATGCGATTCCGAAAAGATCCAAGAGCTGCTTAACGTGCGGACACAAGCACCTGATGGGCGTTCCGTGCCCAGTTTTCGTGTTCGTGGAGACGCGGAAAGGTCGTCTGGAGCGCAAGCGCGCTGAAAAGCGCGTGGCTGAGTGGCAGGCCCCGCTGGAGAGCTCAAGTTCTGCCTCCAACGACCCATCCGACACTTCGAAGGTCTCCTCCGCTTCGGCCACCGAAAGCAGCGACGACGATGACCTCTTTCCGAGAGACGACACTTCGGATGTGAGAGCGCAGATGATGGACAGGATCTCTCGTGGCGTACAGAAGGCGAGAGGCGCGGCGGCAGCTCTGGAACAGGCTTCTCGAGCTGCGGCGCACCAGGCGCAGAGCGTCTCGGCAGCTGCTGGGAGACTCGCGAGGCACAAGCTGCAGGAGATGAAGGGCGATCAAGTGGTGAAGCGCTTTGTGACTCCCGAATGGGCGAAGAAATGTCAGTTCAAGCGGTGCAATTGCCTAGCGGGCGTCGACAACGGAGACCCAAGGACCTACGAGCCCCTGCTTCTTCCGCGCTTTGTTGCAGATCCGTTTCGTCCGGAAGTCCGAATCGAGGTGCGCATGGAAGCCCCCCCGGCCTGGCGGCAGACGAGAAAGGTGCTCAGCCCGCCGGCGGAGGTCTTGGACTTGGTGTTCCCCTTCTTGGACGCGAGGACGTGCGGCCTAGCGGCATCGGTCAGCAGCACCTTTGCGGACCGAGTAAGGGATCAGTGGCACTACGCGGACATGCTGTACTTGCGGGATGAGTTTGCGCACAAGGTCCACAAAGGCCGGGTGGAAAGCTGCCTCGCCTTCGGGGATAAGCTCTACACCGCAGGAGACCATGCGGTGAAGGTTTGGAGCCTTGAGACCTTCGAATGCTTGGCCGAACCTGTAAAAGACACCGCCGTCATCAATCTCATGAGGCTTCTGAACAACGCGCTGCTTGTTTGTGCAAGCAACGGAAGCGCCCGCGAATGGAGCCTCGCTCATAATCCCAAGCGAACGCAGCACCGAGGCGCCTTCTGGGAGCACCGCTCATGGATCAACGACCTGGACTTGTCGGAACCGGAAGAAGACGATGACGGCAACTGGGTCAGCAAAACTCTCTTCACCGCGTCAGATGATCGGGAGGTCAAGGTTTGGAACACTGCGACGAAGACCTGCGTCTTCACCATAACGCCACCCAACCGTCAGTGCGGCACCATGAGATCCCTGGCGCATTCCAGTAGGCATTTGTACGTAGGATCATCGAATGGTCTGATCTACGTGTACCCTCTCGAGAGGACATGCGAGCGCTCAGATCGGCATTCGTGCACGGTCTCGGAGCACGGTGCACTGCCTTTCTGTCTTCAGACGACTCTCACCCACGGCGACGACGTGATCGTATCGATGATCTGCAAAGGGAACCAGGAGCAGGAACAGGAGCAGAGGCGACAGCAAGAACGCTGGCCGTGTCTGTTCAGCGCCTCGGCTGACGGCACTCTGCGCGTCTGGACATTGCCAGGCAAGAGAGGATTTGAGCATGCGTGTACGCATGTCTTGGACGCTCATTCGAAAGGGTGCGATTGTATTCCGCTGCTGCTGCTGTCGATCATTCCTTTGCGTCTCACCCATCTGTATAGGGGCAGCATCACGAGCATCGCGACGAGCTGGGCACACCTCTTCACAACCGGGCACGACAAGCGGATTCGGGTGTGGAACCTTCGGACTCTCGAGCTGCAGAAAGTGCTGAAGCTGGACGTCTACGTCAAGTGTATGCACATCGACGAGAATGACGAGTGCTCGTACCTGTACGCCGGGCATGTTGACGGGCAAGTCACCATGTGGCGGCTGGGGTCGACGTGAAACGTTTGACAAAGTTTTGGTTTGTTCGCTTTAGTTCCTCCGTCCCATTCTGCTCAAAAACATACCAGTGCGTCTCTTTCCACATCCTTGAACGCCTTCGGACTGCGCGGCGCTTCGTCCTCGAGTTCGGGCCCTCGTTCGGCGTCAATGGAGAGAGCGTTGGGCCCTTTCTTGGTAGGGGTATCGTTCGGATCTGTTCCTGAGGCCTCCAACCCTGCTGAGAAACAGACACTCCCGCGCTCATCGCCGCATTCTCCCGAGATGGCCTGCTGCAGAAACAGCGCTTCTCTGTCTCTCGGCCTTGGCTCCGACCTCTTGACGATATCCCGCACAACCTGATCGAAGTTCAAGTCGAGCAGGAGCAGCTTGCTCACGACCAAGACGTGCTCAAAGTACTTGCGCGATCTTAGGCGCGCGCAAGTGCCTTCCAGGTCGCCGTTTGTGTCGACAATCGCCAGAAGGACCGCACCGGGCGTGGTGCGCTGGTGGACGGGCAGCAGCGCAGCAACAGCTTGGCGAAGCGCCGGCGCCGATGAGCACGTGAAGTCTCCGAGTTGACGATTCCACACGTCGACGAAGGTCTCTTGTGCCTTGTATGCGTCCAGGTCGTCGAAGACGCTGTGGACGGAGCCGGGGCTGTTGGGTAAGTACGATCGGACCTTGGCTTGCCTGAGCCCCTTCTTGTTCCTTCTCTTCCGTCTTGTAGTGCCTCGGGACGGTGGTCGCGCCGCTCGGTATCCTGACTGTGGTGCATCCAGGAGTCCCCTTGGAAAAGGCAGAGCAGATCTCACGTCATCTCGACGCTGGATCGTCCGCAGTTCCAGCGGCGACAGCGGCCTCAGGTCCCCCACGATGTCTACACCTGGACTGCCACCTGGGATGTGTTGCGCTGAGAAATCCTTGGCTTTGCGCCGCTGTAGCAGACTGTGGCTTTCTTGGGGATCGTCCACTTCCTGTCTGTGGCTATTCGGAGCCGACAAGACTGCTCGAGTTCTCACGGGCGGCAGCGAGCGTGTCTCCACGTTGCGGCGACGAAGACCAACGCTGCTTCGGTAGCGTCCCTCGAGTGCAGTTGCCATGGCAGCATACCGCTTCAGCCAAGCATGCGCATCAGCAACCGCAGTGCGTCTGGCTAGCTGAGCCGCCCTCTCCGCTTCCTTCACTTCTTGTGCTCGACGAAGATGTTCTTCTTCCAACGCCGCCTGGCGACGCTCCTCAGCAAGGCAGGCGGTCGCCTGCTGCTTAAGAAAGTGGTGGGCGGAATTCCGTCGTCGTTGGTGCGTATCATGGCGTTGGCGCCGCTGCTCCTCCCGCTTCGAAGCCTGGATCGCGCTCCACGCGCCAGCGGCCAGCCATTCGTACGCAGACGCTCGACGCTGTCGATGGGCCTCTTTGCGGCGATGTTCAATGATCCATTGTTGCCGACGAATTTGCGCCTTACGGTGGAGATCGTCCAGTACCTTTGCCACCACCGCGTCGACCACATCCTCTGCGAGAAGCTCGCACGAGGAGGTCCTCGAATGAGCAACAGCATCGCCACTTTTTCCTGTTCCATGGCGGTGTTTGTACAGCGGCAGCTCGATTTGCGCGTGACTCTGAATGGCGCGGCCCCCCACTGGAGGGAGAAGCGCCTGCGTTGGATCTTGCTGCTTCTTCTTCAGCGGTACGTCTGCTTGAACGGCTTGGGTGTTGGTGTTGTTGTCAAAGACGCGCACGGCGTCACGTGCTTTCTGGGAAAGGAATTGCTGGGACTCTTCCTGAAGCCGCTGCGTCATCCGCTTGTGTTCTTTGACCACCGTCCGAATGCTCCGTGCGTACAGCCCCTGCAGATATCGTTGACCGATCTCCTGCGTCCGCAGTGCGCACATCTTTGGCTGTTGTGACACGCCCTCATTGCTTCTGTCCAAGCGATCCTTCCGCACTTGCGGCGGGAAGCGAAGTTCAGCCAGGACCGAGCCAAATCGATGGACACAAGCGTTGGCATCGCCGGCAGGATCGCTCACGTGGCGGAGACGAACGTGCACAGAAAGCGGTCGAGGAGTATCCTGTTGGTTGAGAGTTGCTCTCAACGCTTCTGTCTTTCCCACGGCGCTTTGTGCGTCCTTCGGTATGCCAATGGGCGCCGTCTCTAGGGAGTCGCTTCCTCCGTCGACCAGAAGCTCATCGTGTTGCGTCTTTGGCGCTGTTGCCGGTGATGGATGCTGCAGCTTTTCGTGATCGGGTGGGAAGCGGAGCTCTGCAACAACGCTCCCGAAAGGATGCAGGACGACGGTCTCCTCTACGGACACGTCACTTGCATGTCGGAGTCGGACGGATGGGCCTGCTGCCGATGCACCAATTCTAGCGAGCGCGTCCGCCTCCTTTGCTGATGTTTTCGTCCCGAGCTCTTTGTCCACTGGCGTTTCACGCTTCGGCATGGGTTTCATCTCGCGAGAAACCCCCTGCTCTTCTTCTTCTTCTTCATGTCCTTCTTTCGGCGCAGTGTTCACATGATCTGTCTGTTCAGCGGGCAGAGGCGTTGCTCGTGGCGGAGGCCAGACTTTGGGTGCGGCAGCTCCTTCGTCCCCGTGAGGCTCGCGGGCCATCCCATAGGCAGCGCTTGACAGGTCAAGGTGGTTCTCAACGCCAAAGCCCTCGCTGTGGCAAGGTATCCACCCGGCATCAGCTACGTCTTCTCCACCATCTGAGCGAAGCTGCAGGGCTTCGAGGCGTCCTGCGCTTTGGTCTCCAGATGCCGCCCTGGAGACCAGCTCGGCTGTGCTCTCCTTCCCGCCGCAACTCATGCTGAAGTGCCCTCGGCAAAGACGCCGTTCAGAGGCGGGAGCTCAGCTTCGTTCGAAGCTTCCGAACCTTTCTGAAAGGCGAAGAGGACGGCTCCTACGCACTCGCACATGAGCTCTCCGCTTGGAGAAGCGTAGCACAACGGAAGTCGCCGCTGCTGCATTCTCAGCGCTGCCTCCGAGGTGCTTGCTGGCCAGGCGGCAAGCCAACCGGAAGTGCCCCCCGAGGATGCCTGGCTGGAGCCTCCCCAGGCTTGCGGCGGGCCTCAGCGGAAGCGCGCAGGCGCTCGTTTCCAGGAAACGCGGCCCAAACGTGAAGTTCCGGAAGGAAAAGTCCGCAGAAAGGAGCGAAAGAGACAGATCCGTCGGACTCTGGTCCGGGCTCAGGAGCTTTGGAAATTGGAAAACAATGGGTCCGGAACGCACGAAACCCACACTACCGAAGAGTACGCAGATTCGAGATTTGGTATTCGTATGGTACAGTGGAAGTGTGAAAACTGTGAAGGAACTGTGATGAAACTGTGAAAAAGCGTGCAAGAAACAGTGTGAAAATAGGAATCTGTCACGCTGTGATGTCAGTTTGCCTTGTCGCGGCTGACGACCGCGTCAGGTGGCATTCGGAATCGTTTGGCGTGCTACTCTCGCGTTCGTCTTCGGTGCAACCAGGTACCTCAACCGGAGGGACCAGGAACGCTGGGCTGTGTGCGCGTCACGCTCGGTTCCCTAGCGTCATACAGAATGCCCCAATTTGGCTATTTTGGATGCACGGGTGAGTTTGGAACACATTTTCCGGTCGTCCCGCCGAGCCATTGGGCGTCCGATTGCTGTTGGCATGCTCGTCAGTGGTGCGACCCACCAGGTGGCCGCCTGACCGTCGCGCGGGTCAACAGGAACGGCGCCGATTGGCTCCGGAGGTTTGTCCGTTGCCAAGCCAGCTGCCAAGCTCCATAGTATCTTCCGTTATTCACGTCAGAAAGTAACAGACAACGTTTCTGCCTGCCGCAGCGATCCAATCGCTGTCGGAGGCATGTTTCGGCGGCTGCCCGCTGCTGAGCCATCGAGTGCGCATGCGAAGTTCAAGGTCCAGCGCACGCATTGTTCGCGGCCATTCCTGCACCGCTGCTCGGAGCGCGGCCAATCGCAGCTCCCACGCCCTTCTGCTTGAGGTGAGGGTGATCAGCCGCCCCGAACGCGAACGCGTACTCCGCACCCATGTACTCGCGGCACGAGAGGTCCCACGCATTCGAACGCCGGGAGCGGCGACGGAAAGTCCGCGTATCCGGAGGCCCAGCGGGGCGTCTCCGCGGCACAACCTTGCTGATTCGGCCATGGCGGACGCCGGGTACTGAAGCCGCACCTCCGAAGCATGCGTTGGGGAGGCTCCGCGCTCGCGGTGGGCGCCGTAGTGGCGGCGTTCGTGCGAGGAGTGGAAGCCATCAGCTGGGCGGCGCCGCCCGTGTCGCGGAGTCCGCCGCAGCTGATGCCCTTGATCAACTTTGGCGACTTCTTCGCCTCGGGAGCGCGCTCCCACCGCCCAGCGAGAGCGACCGTCCAGCAGGTACGCCCGGCTCACGCGTTGGCGGCGGCGCGGCGCGGCGCGGCGACTCGCGCAGCGTTGGCCTCGCGCTCACGCTCTCTTTGTGCGCAGGATCCCTTGACCGACGTGCTGGACGAGGAGACGGCGATGGATCTGGAGCGCCTGCAGAGCCGGCTTTGCGTGCTGGAGGGCGTCATGAGAGGCGAGCCGACGGAGGCGCGGAAAGTCTCCGCGGACGGCCAGAAGGCCATTCTGGGCCGGACGGAGCGGGCCGTGAACAACTTGGACTGGGTGTCGGCCAAGGGCAAGGCCTTCCGGATGGACGAGGCCGAGCAGAGGGCGCTCAGCTACGCCGCCACGGGATGCATGCTTGGCGTTCTTGCCGCCAAGGTGCTCGCGCTCACCTCGGGAATGGGCGCCATCGTCGGAACCGCGGCGATGATTCTGCTGACCCGGCGGGACAAGCCTTCCTCCCCGGCCGGGCGGTACCTGCGGGCGGCTGGCTCGGTGCCCCTGATCGTGTGGCGATACGTGTCCCTTCAGGCCGGCGCGGCCACCTCGGAGTTCCTGCAGCGGTACCGCGTGTGGCGGGCGTTCGAGAAGTACTTCAAGCCGCTGGAGAACCTCGAGAAGGAGTGGGAGGTGGTGAAGCAGGTGGAGAACTTTGGGAAGTGGTGCCGGCAGCTCGGCACCTCCGCGGAGTCGAAGGCGGGCGAAGTCGCCCGATTTTTCCAGGACGCAGACCGAGGCATGAAGCAGACCTTGAAAGCCATGCCCAAGAACTTCTCGAACCTGGCCGACTCCGTGGCGGAGGGCCTGCAGATTTTCGATCGGGAGAGCAAGCAGGGGGACGAGGACGAGGCCAGAATACGCAAGCCCCAGAAGGAAGCTCGCGAAGGGAAGCACGGCCAGACAGCATAACCGTAACCACCCGCTGGAGACAGACTGCTACATTTCGCCCGCGGGTGCCGAGCAGGGGATGCGTGGAGGATACCTGCTGGCACATCGCCATGACCAAGACCTGTAAGATGCGATCCCTTGAGCAGATTGCTTCAGAGTTTTCGTTGCTGGAAGAGTGGGAAGAAGCTTCCAATATGTGTGAGAGACTTGTCCTTCGAAGCTGAGAAGTCGGAAGTAGCCGTAGTGATCTACCTTCTTGGAGAAAGACCCGTCTCTGAAACGCAGCATCTCGAGGCCCCGTGTAGTGTATGGACGCGCTATGTACGAATTGAAAGCTGGACAGGGGAACCCGGATGAAACACCATGCATTCTCCTCGTCGTGGAGATGGGAAGATGACGCACAGGAGGGCAATGGGATGGCCCCAAGACTGCGAGGAATTCGCCAAGTCGATTGTCTTCCCGATCTCGTCGCCCTTCGTCCTCCCTACCAAAAATTACCTATCAGATACACATAGCCATCGTGCTAGGGGGATCCATACTCACACCGGCACACTCCTGTGCACCGTTCGCACCCACACGTCAACACACGAAAAGAAGAAGAAGAAGAGGGGAGGAGGCCTCTCGTCTCTGGGCACGATGCCATTTCTCTGGCGTGTCCGAGCTCACATCGGACAACACCGGTACACTTCAATATCCCTCCGGGGAACGCTCCCGATTCGGCGCGTAACCTCTAGAACCAACCCCTGCGTACAAGTTCTGCTCATCCATATCCAGTCCATTGCCATAGTCATGTAATGTAATCGTCGGTGGATCTCCAGTGCGTCTCTGAACATGCATTACATTTTCTGCAGCTCGCGGACGTCGCCGTCTGATGATGCAGCAGCCGCAGTCGCAGTTTCTTCCTGCTCTGGCTCTTCCGCCTCCTCTGCCAGGGAGAAGGCCTCCTCGACCGTCTTGGGCTCGGGTTCTTCACCGTGAGTGTTTCCCATCCCGGCCAAGATGCTGCACCAGACGAGGTCCACCATGTCCACCCAAAGCAGGCGATGGCGCGTCGGCACAACGCCGTACGTCACGATGTGCGCCGCCGGCCAGAGCTTCCAGCCCGCCTTCAGAAGGGGCCACGCCTTCTGCTTCGTGTCCAGCCAGGCTTCCTGCACGCTTCCGCCCTTGCTCAGCATCAGAAGGAAGCAGTAGGCCGCGTTCCAGGTCAGCGCCCAGACGGTCTGGTCGCCCAGCACCTTGAACGGCTTGTGCCAGTCGGGATCGGACGGGAAGATCCACTCGCTGAAGTCGTAGTAGTAGTGGCACATGGGCCCGAGGCTGGCGCCGATGAGGCCGTTCCGAACGACGCGTGGCAGGTCGAAATCGAGCGGCCGGAAAGGCATCTCGTCCCCGTGCTCCTGCTTCTGCTGGGCCATCTGCGCGATCCAGTCGCCAATGCAGTAGGTCCCGAAGTTCAGGAGGCTCTTGCTAAGAATGGGCGTGGCGGACACCGCGCCTTCGTAAGCAGCCCAGTTGTCCGGTAGCAACCGAAGCGCCACCTCCTGGACGCTCCAGCCGCGCCACAGCGAGCTGTCCACGGTGAGCAGCTCAAAGGCGCAGAAGCCCAGCACGATCGCCACCAGGATGGTGTTCACGAGGATCCGACTGTCCGAGTTGTAAAACTCGTACGGCAGGCGCTGCGCCTGGCGCGCAAGGCTCGCGAACGGGAGGCGGCTGAAGTCCAAGTCCGACTCGCGTGCGCTCGACGTCAAGCGGCCGCCCGCCCGCGGTCGCCTCATGGCGTTCGACTTGAGAAAGCCACAGCTCTCCACGGTGGAGAGCCCCAGCGGAGGCGCCAGCACGCGCGCGCCAGCGCGTCTCGCGCTGCGAGCTGTGCTGGACGGCGCGCGGAAGGCCGCGACGCCCGCGAGCGTCGTGAGAAGCAGCAGCCCTCGCAAGGCCCTCATGACTCGGTTCCGTGTAGTGGGCATGAGCAAAAGGGGGCACTCATCGATCCTCTGCGGCGGACGCCGGGAAATTCCTGCGCGACTTGGGCGGCTAAAGAGATAACACGTCAAAGATGAGTTTGGGAACAGGAGAGAAGCCGCTTCAAGGACAACCGAGCTCCCTTCACAGCTGTACTGCACGGAAGTAGAGGGCGCTTACCAACCCTTCACAGCTGCGCTCGGGGATTGGGGGACGCGTCTACGACTGTTCCGCCATCGTTTGGCGGCTGCGGGGAAAGCGAGGGTGCTTAACCGCGGGATCGTCGCCGATTGGGGAATGCCAATGCGCGGCTTTCGAATGGCGCCAAAAGCAGCTGAAGCATGCGGAGATTACGCCGTGATTGTTCTGCGAAAAGCTCGCGACCCTTCCGCTCTACTTCGCGGAAGTTTGTCGTCAGGATGCCTGGGACAACCGCCCAGGACTGGCCAGCCCGTGCAGCAGCTGACCTCGTCCTGCCCAATCCGCTGCTGCCCGAAGATATCAGCTGACCTGGCCGTTCTGGACATGATTTCGTGACGATCTCGTGCTCCAAAACCACCGGCGGGCGCGCGGATCCGAACTTCCGAAGAGTGGATCGCGGACAGACACCAAAAACGGGCACGGCGCCGTCCACCTCCCTCTTCGGAACGCTTTCGCGCCACTGACCCTTGCAGGCACCACCCTCGCGGCTCCCAGTACGCGAATCCGAGGGGAAGCAGGTGAGCCTCCAGGCCGCTTCAGCACGGAAGGACCGGCTTTCGTGGGAAACGCCAGTCCGGAGTCGAACCGTTCTCCTTTCCTCTGATTCCTCTGATCCTCTGGACGGAACAGCGCGGTTCCGTCGCATTCTGCCGCATCTCTCCAGTCCGCCAGTCTTCTCGAGTCGCTACCGAGTCTGAGCATTGCAGTAGCGCTGCAGACGTCCAGCACCAGGACCTTCGGAGACATCGGCACAATGGCCGACTTCGACGTCAAGAAGCCTGCGGATGTCAAGGTCACAGCCGAGATGGCGTTTGGTCTGGACTTCTTCGACACCAACACGAAAGAGGAGGGGGACAAGCTGGACGAGCTCACGTCTCACTTTAGCAAGCTGGGAATGGACGACCTGAGCGAGAAGCAGGATCTGTACAACGAGGCCTTCGTGGACCACGATGTCTGCGTGGGCAAAGCGCTGAGCCGCCAGGAGCGAGACAAGACAGGCCTGCGCAAGCACACGCTGGTGTACGGCGAGATCCGCTTCGACTCCTTTGCGCTCGCGCTGCAGAAGGTCAAGCACATCTACGGTGTTCCCGGGGCCAGGCCGGAAACGCCCGCGGAGGGCATCATGCAGCAGCCGGGAGGAATCTTCTATGACATCGGCAGTGGCACGGGCAAGCCCACAGTAGCAGCGGCGCTCGTCCATCCGTTCAGTAAGGCGTATGGTATCGAGCTCCTTTCTACGTTGCATCAGGCAAGTCTGACCATCAAGGAGAAATGGGAAGCCGAGATTCAAAAGAAAGCGCGACGCGACACAGAGGTACGTCGAGGCATATCAGCAACAAGCAGCGGGGGTTGCCAGCAAGCCTAACGTAGACACACACACACACACGCACACGCGCGCGCGCGCACGCACAACGCAGCTCTGCTTCGTCTGCGGTGATATCACGAGTTTTGAAGATCACGACTGGAGCGACGGCGACGTCCTCTTCGCCAACTCGACCTGCTTTGACGAGCAGCTGATGTTGGCCGTAGCACAGAAAGCCGCTTACCTGAAGAAGGGGGCGATTTTCATCACCCTGACGAAGAGAATCCCGGGCCAAGACTTTACCGTGAGTGCCAAAGAGACTCTGCAGATCGTACACAAGATATGCGGGATCGCGCAGGATTCACCCAAGCTCGTGCGTTCCTCCAGGTGCTAGAATCCGAGGTGCATCAGATGAGCTGGGGCGGCGCGACCGTGTACATCCAGCAGAAGATCACAGACCGGAAGGCGGAAGATCCGGAAGCACTAGAAGACGACGAGCAGAACGGCGAAGTGGCCGCTCCCGAGGGGGACGGAGACGCGTCGTCGTATGCATAGCTCCTGACTGCAGAACCAGGAGGGTAGGACCAGTGGATTGTCGTGGGCGTGCTTCAGTAGTTGGGAATGCGGAAAATGCCTGCGTTCTGCCCGTAGTCCACGGATCTTATGAAGGTATCATGGCGAACTATTCATGTGACAAATGGTCCGTCGCACGTGCGGAAGTCCGGGCCTGCTCGTGTGATCCTCGTTGTGCTGGTGCCTATGCTTCACCAACTCGCCCACCCTTTGCGCCGCTCCACTGGCATCTCTCTAAGAATGGGACTCTGAAGATTGAGTACTGAAGACGGAACCGAGTTGAAGCACAAAGGCGAACGGAACAAGGAGGTGCGTTCCACGGCAGGTGCAGAAGGGAAGGGAAGATCACGTTGGAACCCGAAGATATTCGTGGAGATGGTCGCACCATACAGGCTTTCAAGTCCTGTCTCTCACTTCTCATCGTCCTCCGCAACTCACAGTATCCCGAGGAGAGAAATCCTCACACACAGCATGGCGTTGACAACTTAGAAGCCGGCGTTGAAGTCGACCGGGGCACCAAGCAGAGAGTTGATGATGTACGGGTTGTTGTCGAGCTTCTCGTGGACCATGA